>JAHZNJ010001883.1:0-16418 GCA_027744475.1 Lepidocyrtus cf. sotoi NNG-2020 | reverse complement strand
GTATCAAGAAAGAATCAAGATCAAAAGGTATAAAAAACTCAAACTCCTTCTTTCACGCACTTTATATATTTTCTATACGCAATACAATATTATTATACAATCTATAAATAATTGCGATGAAGGAATAAGGAACCGAACGAACCCTTCTTGTCATTTCATGACACAAACCACAAAATATATTGTTCCGCTATAAATAAAAGCACAACAATCCATGCGTTGTTTATTACTCAACTTAACAAATTATCAAAATATTGAGCAGATGGGTTTACTACATAAAGCTATTGTGTATGTAGTTATGAATTGACGAATAACACTTTACATTGAAAAAACGGTGTGACAGTGTCTTATACCCCACAGAAACAATTCCTTATTGAGAAATGAGAGGCTCCTCCGGAAAAAACTGTTGGTGGTATATAGCGCTCTGGTGGTCGTGGTGGCGCATCTGCGCTGCACAGCGTAGGCTAAATTGGCTAAAGGAGCTGTTTATGATTACGACGCGGCGACGACGACGACGCGATGATGATGATTTCATCAAAATATGTACAAAGAGTAGTAAAAACAGAAGATGATTTGATGAAAGTTTTTTTAATACGTAACTCTAGATTCCCGCTGTGCATGTATACGGGTACAAAAGACGCAGACACAAGCACCTTAGCAGAATATCATATTTTTAGGGAAATAATTGCTTATTAGATAATATGCTTTGCCTGGTTTTTGCTTACTTTTTTAAAATCCCTTCTAGTAAACGTTTTTATTTTACCGTTTGAACCCGTTGTTTTTGTCTTCTGCGTAGTGTTGTGTTGTGTCTTGTGTCGTCTCTGTCACTTTACCCTCATCAAGTAAATCACCTTGCATTGTTTAGGACTGGGACGGTGAACGTCAAATATAGCAAAATGCTATGCAAACTGCAACTGTCGCGGTGAAGGTGATGAAAATAATGGCAAGGATGAAGCTGTTGTTGGTTGTTAATGTAGTTTACTTTGAAATATGGAGTAATTCGGATAAGTTTACGGAAAAACTTACACATGGTAAATAATGTATTGTTTAGTATAATATGCATCTTTTATTGGCATTTTGTAACGATTTGAGTTGTCCCCTAATAAATCTACAGCAGTCACCCAATTATTAATAACAACAAAGACAGAAACAGAAACGACAAGATCGCTCCAAATCGCAAGAAAATTCCTTGTCTGCGTCTGGTATGGTATTATGGTATAGACTTTCAAATGATTTCATGGTCCATGGTACGTACTCCACTGATACAGCGTCATTATGTAATGTTATTGCTATTTCCTTCCGTGTATAAAATTAAACTTTTCAGCAATTTTTCCTACAAATTTCAAAATTTTGAAAAAAGAACGGAATCTAATTTCGATTCATTATCTGAAAATATTTATTATAAAAATGACAAATAAGAAGAAGAAGGAGACGCACTTTTGATGCGATTTCACTACTCCTGCTACAATTACGACTATGACATTGAAATTTAAAATCTTCATGTTTTTGAAAACGGTAAAAGTCATTAACTGTGCTAACAGGCATTTAGTAAAAAGAGTAAAAAAGCTTTTCTTCTTTCCAATTTTCTTGTGTGGGAACTTGACTTTTGAGCAGCAGTGAAACGAAAGCGAAGCTTCTTTGCATAAGACATCTTCAGCTTTCTACACAAAATTCAGAAATAAGTACCAACTTAAGCTTTAATTCAATACAGTTTGAGAAAAAAATGACGGTTTTTTTGTTGATGCCACTTTACTTCATCCATATTTCAACAACAGCAGCAACAAAAACACACATCATCTCCATCATTATTGAATTTAGCCGTTGAAATTGCTTACACTGTTACTGTTACTACAAATGTACTTGTGTCACCTATCCTGCATTTTGCGATGTTTTATTTCTGTAAGACACGGCATAATAAATACCTTCCCTCTCCCAAGAATGTTTTTATTATTTTATCCCTTTTCGAAGAAAAAAAAATTAGCTTCCCTTACTTTTCCTTCCTGAAATTTTGTTTATTGCATTTGCTTCGGTTATTTAAAAGTCTTCATATTACGTAACGTAATGCATATGAAGACGTTGGACAAAATTGTCACAGTGAAGGTGGTAGTCACAATCACAATGTAAAGTAGCGTTGATTCGACAGCAAATAACTACAATAGCTAGAATGCTTACAACATGTAAGGAAAAGTTCTATAATTTTATATGATGGGCTGATATTAGATGACAATAATGAAATGGAGCGAAGACTACAAAATATTTAATGTTGTACGAATACACTTCTCTTAAATTGGCACATGCATATGTACGTATTTAGTACTTACATTGAAAAAAACGTTTGGTCTGTAAAAGTTTATTTTTTCTTGAAAAATCCTTTCCTTTTTTGCAAATCTTACCGCTCTTACGTTGAGTAAATAAGTGCGCTACCAGTTTCATTCAAAACAGTACATTTTTTAAAAGATGGTTGCATTTCAATATAAATTCAGTAGCGCTGGGCTTTACTTTCCTTCTGTAAATATTTTCTCTTCTTCTTCCCTTCAGCAAGGTTTCTCTAGTAAAATTATAGCATGCTCACTTCATCATCTTTCTTCTTCACTCTCTCATCTCATCATCCTTTTACTACCTTTTCCTCTATTTACTGCTGCTGCTGCTACTCGATGCTCTTGCTCTACCACTTCGTTTTAAGCTTCTGTGAAAGATAATAACACGAGAAGTGCCGAAATAATCATCCTTTTGCTCACACTAATAATTTTGAAAAGGTTTAAGCATCATTATCATCGTCATCGTCAATTTGGCTGTGAGTTTAGTTTAGTTTGCTTTTGCTGCTAACAGCAAAGTGATTTTTTTACTCTTCTCTCCTCCTCACTCGCAAGAAGCCATTTCTTTTCCTGATGATGACATGATGACGGTGCTACTGCTTCTGGAATTTTGTACGGTACTGCTACACGCCAATTTTCTAAAAAGCCCTTCTTTCTTTTAGAGAAACATTATATTTATAGAACCAGTCATTCTAAATTCTATAACAATGCCTAACTCAATATTGTATTTGTAGAATGACGTGTTGACGTTGTCTCTTTATCATATCACCTTCATACCATTTTGTTGCATTGTTTGTTCTTGTTACCGGATAAACAAGAAGAATATGAAAGCAGTAGATTTTTTGCTAAAATAAATACTTCTAAGCACTAATTTTGATTCTTCTGCATTCCAAAGAAGATTTAAAAATAAAGAGGAGATAAAAAATTCACAAAGTACTACTTTAGCAAGGAGAAAAAAAGATTTACTACATTCTTTTATATTGTAAATCACTTTTGTCTCGCGAAAAAGTATGTATTTTATGAGAGCAATGCTCGTAAAAAAAGTGATGCTTAACGGGATTCGTTGTTTTAACCTTTTTACCAAAAACAGTGAAAAAAAATCAATTTCTCTGCATTTACACGATAATTTCCTCCCCCATTTTATATTCTAAAGAGGAAGAAAAAAGAGCAACAAATTTGCAATATTTTTTGTAATATGGTCCAGCTTCGTAAGAAAAAGAAAAAGAGAGACTCTTGAAACACAGAAAAAAGACAATTTTAATCAGTAAAAGCAACCTGACTTTTTTATTCTTTCTCTCGTCCTCATCAGTAATTGTTCAAAGAAAGGTTTCACTTTGCTTCTATATTTATGCATCAAAGGGTGAAGGCAGTACATTGAGGGTCGTTTAATGAACTTTGTTGAGATGAACGGTTTAGCGTTTATATACAAACTTCTTCGTCGTGCTATGCTGTAATGTAGTGAAAATAATAATGGAAACAAAATGTAATGTTGATGATCCTGTTGTGTTAACTGAAACAAACCCAATTATAAAATTGTTTATCTCTTTGGTAAAAAAAGAAGAATAGGTATAATATGTGGAGCAGATGGCATGCCGTTGTTGTTGTGAGTTTAAGTTTAATGCGATGCAATTATGTAATTACATTTTACATCAGCGTCGCGTTTTTTCAGGCTTGTTTGTAGATAATTTGTAAACGGTTTAAGTTTTAAAGGAGGGGGTTTTGCAAAATTAAACGTAACTTTCTTATTACATCACGACGATGACGCGACGACGGTCAATGAATGGGCATGAAGAGGGAGGATGGAGAAGAATATTCTATCACTATCTACAAAGCATTGGATTTTGTCTAAAAACTTTAAAAGGCAACAAACGCAACGCGCAACGGATGTATTTTAGGTCACTGGGGTCGGAAACTCCTTATATTGTTTAGAGAATATGTTATCAGATCATGCATAGTAGAGAGGAATTGCATCGAACCTGAAGAGAAGATGAGAGAAGGAAATTAGATGGTGGTGGTTGGTGAGCATAATAGCATAGCGTAATGGTATAAATACGGGGATTAATGAAAGATTCGCAAGTGTGATAATCCTCATTAAATGATGGGATCATGACTATTTAAAAGAATTTATTATTATTACTAGTTTAGTTTATATTCTTTGTATAAAGTAAAAAGAAAATGACGATCGAAAAAGGAGAGGCGTTTGTTTGTTTGCTTGCGTCTTGCTGCTTGAATGGATAAAGAAAGCGAGGCAGTGCAGTGAGTGATTTAGTCTAAGATATTTTTTTAAACGACAGAAACTGAGGGGAAGGTCAGTCGTGCTGTTCTATTGTTGTCGTTTTCTAATTTTGAAAATGTATTGTATTCAAGAAATAACCGTTTCTGCTGTGTGCGAAGAGGAGAGGATATAAGAATGTAGTAAGATAAGATTTTTTTACTTCAACAATTAAATACATTTTAAAAGGTACAAATACATATGGAGGAGAGACTTTTCAAAGATTTTCCGGGTGTCGTGTCATGTTTAGCTTGATTTGGGTTGACCTAATCTTCGCCGGGTAATAATGTATCAGCTTTGATTAGGCAGCAGCAGCACATTAAACCTTTAATTTTTATTTTTGAAATGTATTTTTTATAACGGAATATAGGGAAAAAAAGAAATGGCAGTATTTTTAGTACATAACTGTTCTTTAAAGATGGTCTTTTAAACGTCTCCAATAATGGGTGATGTTATGTGACAATGATAAATTGGAGTTTGCTTGAAAGTTTATAATGCATTTAGTAAATATTTGTGAAACGTTTCAAGCGCATTTGGATTTAATCGCCAATTTTTAATTTCTAGCTAGATTAAGATGAGCGCTATTTCCAGCTTTTGGTGCATAATATCACGTCAAAAGTTAAATAGGCTTGTTTGTGATTTAGTATTTATTTTACTGTCACTATTATTATGTATTTTCTAGAATTCTAAAGCTAAAATAAACAACTTACAAGGAATGAAGAAGAATGTCACACAGATCATCTCACTGACTAAACAGCCGCTCTGTAATGGTAGCAGTGAGTAAGTAAGTAAGAATTAGCATTACATTGCAATAATTTGCAATGATTTTAAGTAACCGTGCATTTTATTTAAATACTTACAACTACGCAGCAGCAGTAGCATTGCCGCAGACAAATAAATAAGTTTGTGTTATTGCTCTGTCTGACTCAACAAACTTTGTCTTCTTCTTTAAAAAGGCTTGAGTGAACTACAATTGAACCAAAAACTTTAGCTCTCTTTTAATAATAAGACTTACATAGCGGGATCTTCAAGATTGACAATAAGATCCAGTGAATGAGGGAAAGAAAGGAAAGGGGAAGAAGATTGAAGAAAGAATACCATTCAAAAAGGAAAAAAGAGAAACGCTAAACAGAAGTTGACTTACGGATGATGATGATGACTAGAAAATGAATCTATGTTAAGCTGCTTCCACTTCACCCTTTTAATTCTCTCCTCTTCTCGAAGTATTATTATTGGTTATGTACTATTTACCTAATGATTGCATTGCAGTTAGGAGTAGTTTGCCTTGCCATTGAGATTACTCTTAGCAAAATGACTTACAGTAGCAATTGTGAGCACAAAAAACTCATCATCGTCATCATCATCGTAATCATGATTAAGTGATGGATAGCGTACAATAATAAAATTCAAAGCAGTTATATACGTTACATAAAATTAATCGCTAAAAGATTATGACGACATGGGTCAAATAACTTGAATTAAGATTTATTAAATCGAGTGTTAGAATTGGAGATGTAATGTAACCAATATGCAAATTCTGGTCTAAACCATGAAGCTAAAAAGTACTGAGTTTAAATAGTTTCGTAAATATTGACACACATACTTTTTAAAAATTAACCCTGCTGTAAATATTCTTAAGTTTCCCCAGTATCAATATGTCTGCTAATATAACATGGACGATTATAATGATGCGATGGCGGTGTGTAACCTTCATTTATCTTTACTGACTGGCTAAATGAGTCGGCTACTCTACAAAACTGGTAAAATTTTGATTACAGGAAGTTATACTTCGTGACGACCCCATTTTACTTTACTGCCAGCTTTTTACGTACCTATTCCATTTTCTTCCATGCATTTACCAGCAATGATATATTTTATCAGATTTACCCATAATATGAACGAGCATCAAATGTGACAGACGACAATTCCGAGAAATTGTCTTTCTGCAAATCTTCATTTTCACTACTCATCAAATAATTTATGCCCTACCTGAATCATGTAAAGGATAAAATAAGTAAACAAAAGTGGAGTAGAGTCGAGTCCTTCTTCTAATATTTCTTTCAAATATTAATCCCACAATGAATTGAATTGAAATGCACTTTGGAGATTTCATCAAGAACCTTCTTTTTATAATTTTCCTGTCCCACTAACATTTCTTTAAGAATTAACTCTCCAACATCATCAAATTATGATGATGATGATGATAATGTGATTACTATTTGCTCAGTTTGACAGTAATTCAACTCATGTAACAAATTATTATGTGAACTTATTGTCATCCTCAAACAATTTGGGACACCACCACCGTAGAACCATCATCAGTCAAGAGGACAATGGTAAATAGTAAATACTGCAGAAAAACTGCAACTTTGAAGTCCTTTTCATCCTTTTTGGTCACACAGAGAGTGAAGAACGGTCTGTCTGCTGTAGGTGTACGTTAAGATTTTCATAGCGGTCATGGTCATGGCCATACCAGAAACGTTTTGAATGACCCAGTAAATAAATGTTATTCTCTCACTCAATATGTTTGCTGAAACACTTTATTTCATACCGACATTTTTATTTATGTCAACGTCAACGGAGAAGAATTAATTTTATCATTAAAGCAAATCCCTTTTTGTAATTTTATTTAGTTTATTTGTGCTGCTTACTATTTTTAAAATGATTAGAACTAAATAGCAATATTTGAAATGAAAATATTTCATTTACATAAAAATGCTAAAGAGACATGATTTGATAGCTATTTGTGCCACTGTGTGCAAAACGTTCGAGTAAATATTGTAAATCAAAAAATAATTAATCGACTCTCAAAACAAAACTAATTATCATTCCCCTCTTGCTAATTTTTTACTCTTCTTGAATCTTGATTTTTTGTTTACTGTCCAACTATTAACGATCAACTTACAGGACTAAGAGGACTAATATTTAATCGAATTTTCCGCAGAATGAAGTGTTTCATTAGCCATTTCTCTCTTCTGAATAAAATATTTACTCAAGCCAGGTAGATAGACCTTCTGCATAATCATCATCTCCCTCAAAACAATAAGTAATTACAATGGCTTGTGCCTTGTTAAAAAGTAATGTCATTTTGTTGAAAGCTTTTGTTTTTTGTTTTTAATCATCATCGTCATGATGGGTGTGATCCTTTGTACATCATTCTTTCCACTTAAATAAGTTAGACTAATTCAAACCTGAACGAAATAAAAAAGAAGCAAATTCCCCTCCTCGTCAAGAAGTTTTCCTTCCTTCTTCAAGGCGTTCTATCCATCGCCACTTATTAAAATGGTGAGCAAAAAATTTTCACTTTATGGCTTTATTCATATGTCGTCAACAGCAGCACCAGTTCCAGACAGGATGTTTTGTCGATTGACGTTTAGTTGTATTATAATCACACGTCATGTTCCATCGCCACTTATTAAAATGGTGAGCAAAAAATTTTCACTTTATGGCTTTATTCATATGTCGTCAACAGCAGCACCAGTTCCAGACAGGATGTTTTGTCGATTGACGTTTGGTTGTATTATAATCACACGTCATGTCAATCTAGAATTTCAGTAGCAATATAATAAATTCAATTTCTAATTCTTATTCTTATGTCGTTGTTAATGTAGCTTGCAACTTACAAGCGTTCATACAAACGGACGCCACCACCACCAGCAGCCAATCAAGCATTTTTACTTACACTTCGTTTTCATTATCTCCAGTTTCAATCAGCAGCAACACCTTGAATTGACAGCAAAACAAAATGCGTCAATCTGTCCATCCATCCATCCATATCATTAAAAAAGAAAGAAATTCAGAATGAGAATTACTTTCACGAGTTTTACAAAAGTTTTTACTAGAGTTTTTACAAGAAAAATATTATTACAACGAAACTCCTTGCATTACGTAATATGTATAATACCTACCGTTTTCGCTAAATAAAAATAAAAGGGTACAATGCACTTACAAGTTAAAAAGTCCCAATGTAGTACAAAGAAATTGTGCTTGCAATGCAATGCAATATGAATTGATGGACGTTGAGTTTAAATTTCATATTGTCTTGAAAAGATACATTCAAAATGTTATTTTTTCATTTCATTAGTTTTCCATAATATGAATTTTCCCTGATTTTTTTTCTTTGCATTTTCTAGTTTTGTTAAGTTAATGGAGAGCTTTCAACTCTTTATTTATGCAAAATCATCTCCTCATACACATCCACCAAGAAGAATATCGTCATCTCCGATCAGTAACGAACAATTTATAATGTGTGCATTCATTCTGCTGGTTTCTCTATTTTTCCTTTCTTTCAACTTTATTTTATGGGAATAAATAAGTAGTCATTTTACGGAAAGGAAGAGGCTCATCGCCGTTGGTGGCATTCGATAGGGATAATGGAACGAGACTTAAATTTAAGTTAAGAGTTCTCTTTTTAGCCGATGGCATTAACCGGACTGATTGCTGAATGTCTTTAAGTAGAAGTCATCATTATGATGATCATCAAAGTAAAAAGAGGTAAAATGATTTTTCCTTTGGGAAAAGTGAGTAGGTATAATACGTATATGTACGTACGGTACGGTCTAATAGCCAAATAAAAGTAAAGTGTAGTAGCAGAGAAAATTTTAAGCGTAATGCTCAATTTTATTCTTTAAAAAGCGTTTTTTAAAAACTTGCATAAGATTGTTTTTTAATATTGTTCGTTTTAAGGATGTGGCTTTTTTATGACTTGTAATTTTTTCCAGTTGATTCACATTCTACTGAAGAAATGAAATGTCTACCTCCTTTGCCTAATAAGAAAAGAGAAAGAAAGCGAAGATGACAGCATCTTTAAAGAGCGCTACTGAAAGCCCTGCCTGCACCGCACCACCGTGCGCAAATTTTATTTTCAAATCTTTATTTCATTAAACGGCAAATTATAAACTGTATTCGGATTTTTACATTTTATTGCTTTTTTTGTGAACTGGCTATGCAATTCAATGAAGATGGCTGCTGTAGACCAAGTACTTTCGCTGATGCTGCTGCTTTTGTTGTTTCTCTTGCATTTCCTCTAGCTATTCATCATAAAATCTCACGGTGACTAAAGAAACTTAGAAAACAGAAGCAGTAAGATATTTTAACGATAATATCCAAGCTTTAATACTATGTTTTACGACAACAATGACAATGGAAATGATGTGATCCTTAAAATGTGGTAATTTTTGCAACGTTTGCTACTGTTCCCCTCTATCATCGTTATCCGTGAATGCGATATCTACATTCAAACATTACACGACATACACATTCGCTTCTTTGTTAATGATGGTAAACAATGATGAGTAACATACCTTCAGAAATTAATTTGCTTTGAAGGTGCTCATTGAAGTTTTAAATGCAGAAAACGTTAAAAACTAAAACAAAACAGCAAAAAAACATTGTGTAATATTTACAATAACTATCTTTCATAGAAACATTGCTGTCATTGTCGATGTCGCCATTCATTATGGTTTATCTCAGTGGTTTAAATAATGACTGGGGGAAAACAAAAGGGTTTCAAGAAGGAACGGAAAGGTTTGTTTAGTCATTTGTTATGCACGTCTTGTTTCACTGAATCCCTTTATTGAAAAGTGTACTTGAAATTTTAGAAGACAAAAATATCCTGAAATCTTATTTTAAGTAAGATCAAGGGAGGCTCACGACGTTTTGGTTAAAGTTTAATTCATCATCAATTTTTGTTTCCGTTCCATTATTATGCTCATCCTAAGTAAGCTCTGCTCTGCTACAATGTGTAACGGTTAAAATGCTTGAATAAAATTAATCTTTTGTGACAGGGCACTTTACTTGAACTTGAACCGGAGAATTCTATTCTATTACTATGTATCGTCTGCGATTTATTCAAAACAGAGTTCCTGGTTTCAATTCAATTAAGTACGTTTCACTTTTATTGTAAAGATTTAAGTTCAACGATCAGTACCTTTCCTATGATGAATTTTGGCTTTGAATTTCACTAGGAAGTGGTCAGTTTAGCCTCAGTCCACCTTAGGAAAAAAAGCCATGTCATGAACTTTATGGGAAAGGACTGTCGTTTTTTTAAACATTACGCACAAGCTTTTAGCGAATTTTGCGAATAGCTTAATTTTATTCAAAGTTTTATTTTGTCCTGTCATAAAAGTTCTCATAAACGAAACCGAATTTAAATATTTTTTGCTTAATCACATTTTAAATGAAATTATTATGCGTGATAAAGTTCCCAGCGCAAACAAAAGGCGTGTTCAGTGAAAACGAAGGCAATATCCTAACCATTCGAATAAAAAAAGAAGGACTTAAATCAATAATGGTCATTGACATTGCTCCGAATAAAAATGAAAATGTTTTTTAAAGTTCCTTCGGAATTCCAATCAAGTATTGCGGTACCACAAGCCCGTCATCATCATCATCAACAACAACAACATTTGATACAGAAAAAGGGAAAAAAACAAAAACCGTTCTTTTGTGATCATCATTTTAATCATATACATTAATTCACTTTTTATAGCTCGCATCGTACACACACGGTAGCAATTATTCACTTAAAATTATTCACTCACCGACATCCACCATCACCACCGTGGCTTTCTACCACTACGTACCTACTCTACCTGCCGTCAAAATTGTAATTGCACTTTGCAGATCCATTATCTCCCCTGTCCAAGTCAATCATTGCGGCATCGCGCATCGGTCATTCCGATATAGTCGCATTCGCAGTCATTTGCTCAGTGTGATCATAGTGTGCGATGTAATGATTTTTTCCGTACATGTCATCATGTCAGTTAGATTAAAGCAGATTCGATATTCTTGATTCCGGCTCCGGCTTCAAAGATGCTGTACAAGTTCAGCAAAATTTGACATGTAGTACTACTGACGATGAGTAAGAAAGAACACGTACATGCATAATCTTGCCTGCATGCCTACGTGCAAATAATAGCTCACCGTGATGTCAGTCGTGTTTTTAATTTTGAGATGACTTTATTTGCCGCTGACACCGCTTCGGAAGAGATTATTTACATTGATTATTTATGTAACTGCAGAAGCTGTCACATTTTTATTATAAAATTTCACCATTGTTATTGTGACTCGTATTATAAAGATGAGATGCCAATTTGGCTCTTGGATGGTGTTAAAATGGACCTTCATGATCTCCAACAATTGATTATGAAATATAAATACTTCTGAAAGAAACTTAATTCGTATACGCATCGATTTATTTGTTGATTCTACACAAAGAGTAAATTCCAATGATTCTTATTGCAAATAATTAACAATTGAATAAAATAATGTTTGAAATGAAATATTTGGCATTGTGAAGGTGTTGTAAAATACTAATTTTTTTTCCCGCATACATAATCTTCAAGGGTAGGGCCGATTAGGTTTAGGGTTGGTTTTGGTTTCGTTTTCGCACATATTTCGAGCAGCATCAATAGGTGTAGACGTAAAAACCATGATTGGTAAAATGTCTGCAACATTTGCACAGAACAGCCATTTAGTTTTCAAAGAGAGAATTTAAAAATATTTACATAAAAAGGTAATTATAGATTTTCTTACTAGATCTTTCCCTTCGTCTCATGCGGAAATAGCAACTGTTTTCCAGGATTGATCCGTCACTGTCACATACAAGAGGGTAGCGAATTCTGGGGCATCCCGGAACTTTAAACTCCTCAGGTATTGTTAATTCTTTTAAAATGGACTTTCTAATCTCTGAATTCTGTAAAGAATTTAATTATTTGCATTTAAAATTATTGAGGAATAATCCCTGTAAGTGTAAAGGCTTAAATTAAGAATATTAAAAACAAGTACGTAAATATAACTTACATTGGTATCCCAATATTTGATGGAAGACTCGTATCGATTCATCATTTCCTGTCTTGAGTTTACACTTCCATTGTCGGCAGAAGTTCTGTTTCCTTCAGGTTTTGCAAATGAAATCTGGCTTCCATTTGCGAGAAGTAGTGATAAGGCAAATAGAAGAGAATTTAACAACCGAGCCATTTTGTTATCTGTTTTTGGGTGATTTCACAAGAAAGCTTGAACGAACTCTGAGGATTTTAAACGCGTTCTCCCAGAATGGTAATTATTTATATGTATTTTAATTGCCTTGCTACTCGAGAAAGTTTTATTACTATTAGGTATGTTATTTTTAAAATGATGGTGACAAAACTTAGCAAGTACATCCTTGATATGGTATGAATTGTGGCATTGAATCTAAATGACTAATCTTGCTCAAATTAGATGTTGTTAGCAGCAGGTGGATCCAATGGCAAGCGAGTTTTTGACAAATAAACCGAATTAGCTTTTCTAGAAGCTAAATGTCAGCTATTTGCAATTATATCACATTTATAGTGTCATTGACGTTGCATGACATTTTTTTGCAGACAAACGCAATTTGTATTCCTCTTCTAATGAGTGACTCATGGACGGGATAATGACACGCTTCTGTGTTTTGGAGTGATAATAATAATTTGCTATGAAAACCCATGCATGAAAACGGTACTTGATACAACTTCGAAATTATTAATGTGTAATGAGTGAGCTGAGCAATTCCTCATATCATAAAATGAAGGGTCGTTTTCGTCTACTTTTTATTGGTCTGAATTAATGAGTTTACTTGCTTGGTTTTGATCGTAGCATGAAATCTAATGTGCCATTTAATGACAATGTGTCCAAAAATAACACAGCTATAACGTGTACACTGCGAAACAATAAAGATAAAAATATCACAAAAATCTGTTTTTTCATTTTCCTTGATCGAGAAATCGAGAACACCTTTGGTATTTGTACGACATCAAAGGTTAATGTCAACTCCAAATTTTACTAATCAAATTCTCAGTCCAACTACTTAATAATGAAACTACTGCGCAGTTTTTTTGTTTTTTGTGTACCTACATATTTTTTTCTGAAGTAAATGAATCTTCACTTTTTCACTTGACTGATTTCAATTTGTTATTTACTTAATATAAAATGGCGTGGCTGATATCAGCATCCGGAGCAGACTTTTTATCAGCAAAATTAAATGGCGATTGGCATAATGTATTGTGCTTTGTAATAATATTAGGTATTATGTGAAATACATAATAATAAAAAAATAATAAAATCATCCTTTCTTTGTCTTTCTTGACAATTTATTTTGAATTCTTTAAAACCATTACACAACAACCGGAGACAAAATCTTTAAATGTACCCTAAAAATGAAGGAAACATGGAAAATCAAGGCAAAGCAGAAAATATCACTAAGTTTTGGAAAAGAAGATTAGCATTTTTACTACACAGAATAAATCATGATGGGTTATGCCCTCTTCTCCAGCTGTGAAACTAATATTTCCTTTTCAAAACTCGTTACAGGACAATGACAAATTTTTATTGTTAATCAGCAATCAGAATTTAAAAATTTTCAAGGATATCAAACGAATTATTCAGTCAGTCTAAAAATAAAAACTTTTAAAAAAATGGTTTTACTACACATTTGGCACTGGATTATTTCTTCTTTTGGTAACCTTCTTCCTGCTTTTTAATATTTGGCTTATAGCGAATAAAGTGAACCTCCGGAGTAGAGGGTTTCGTTGGAACTGCTCCGCGAACACGAATTCCTTCAGATGGATCTGGACGTTTCACTAAAACGTATACAATTGTCTTTTGTTTTGGAGTTTCTGGTAAGATCACTTCCGTTTTTTGTTCATTATCTGCAGAAGGAGCTTTGATGAAGATAATGTTGACGTGCTTTTTTGGCTGATGGGGCATTCTGGGACGAATAATTCTCACATGGTTGTCGTCTGACTCAAACTCTTTTGGTGGAACGTGAACTGATACATGTCTGTGAACGACTTCCTGATGTCTCTCAGAGTGGCGATGACGATCGTGACCCCACCCGCCGGGGTGATCGGACTGTTTCCATCCTTTGTTATCGTTTGATTGTTTCCATCCTTTGTTATCGTTTGATTGTTCCCATCCCATGTTATCGTCTGATTGTTTCCATCTTTTGTTATCATCGGATTGTTTCCAACCATTGTTTTGATCGGACTGTTTCCATCCCATGTCATCGTCTGATTGTTTCCATCCCTTGTTATCATCCGATTGTTTCCATCCCATGTCCTGATTATTGTCAGGCGGTGGTGGAGGTGGCGCTTCATTCATTGGAGGAGGTGGTCCAGGTTCATTTTCCTCTGGTGGTGGAGGTGGTGGTTGGGGTTGCGGAGATTGATTCATAGGTGGTGGCGGGGGTTCCATGTCATCGTTGTCATCTGGTGGGCTACTACTCATTTCATTCTCCAACTCATATAATGAGTGAATCATTGGAAACGTTTGATATGGAACTGTCATAGGATTGAATGGGATCTCATGAGCCTGAGGAACTATTCTTCCAGGAACAGCGATATATCTCTCCGCACGTCCAGGAACGTAGAATTTTAAAGGTCGATGAAATTGGTAACGGTAGTTGTAGTTGGAGTTGGGCATTATTGGAGTAACTGGACTAATCNGGTAACGGTAGTTGTAGTTGGAGTTGGGCATTATTGGAGTAACTGGACTAATCATTTGAGCTACCTGTAGCAATTTTTAATTATTTAAGCAAATTACATTCTTTTAATTGTAAACTCTTTTAATTAGTTTTTTAACTTACCAGTAATGAAATCGCGGTATAAATGAATCCCGTTGAGACACTCATATTGCATGGTTTGCAATTTTATAAAGTAAATGAAATTTTAGGAAAATTTTGGTATTCTTATGAATTTCTAACTAAATATTATTGAAGCCTTCGTAAAGCAATCAAAATCTGCACTAAACGTTTTCAAAAAATGTTTTGTACATATATAGGTCCCCAAAGGAGAGTCTGCCGAATGCGACATTTTACTCAATTATTTAATTTAATCTTGTGCTTAATTGATCACCCTTTCTATTAAGAGGTCCTGCTGCTGCTATAATTGAAGTCGAATTCGTATTACTGAAATGCTGACTATTGGATTTAATCATTCGAATGCATTCGCCTACTCGTATTATTAATCCATACGTATAAGCGGTAACGGCACGGCGAAATAGAATAGAAAATTTTGCAATTTTGATTTGATCTAATAAGATTGATTGACTTTTTGTTTATTGTTACGCACATTTTGCAATAATTTTATGGAAACTAGCACTTTTGCCGTCTTTTTCTTGTTAATTAGTATTATCTTCCCGGAAAACATGAGCTTATCTACGGAGCATATTGTTATTCTACTCTTATCAATTATTTTGGGATGCTAATATAATTACAAAACTAGTAAATATTTTGGGATTATCGTTTTGATGGACGATGATGGATGACAAGTCTGAGGATACCCCAACATCCCATTACACAGATAGCAGACTGTGTACCTGTGGGTGACTGAACACCCTCTGCGTTAAGTGGTTTGTGAATATTTCAGTTCATTGCATTGACTCACTTTGTAAATGAGATTTTAACATTTCATCCATCTCCGCTCACTCAACACTTTTTTGATTGAGATTATCGAAAGAACTGGTTTCGAACACAAAATCTATGAATGGACGAAACCTTGGTGGACAAAGAATTGCTTTTAAAATGTGCGTGTGATAGGAATTAAGAAGTTGTTTTTATCTAATTGACTGACAAAATGTGCTAAATCATTTTTAACGCATTTTTTCATGTTTTGCCAACTAAAAAGCTTCAATAAGGCGTCGGCATTCGAGCTCGGCACCGACCGTGGTTATCCTGCTTGCCCCCTTTTGGTTTAATCTTAGAGAAGTAGAACATTAATCATCAATCAATCAACTCACAAATCAAACATAATAATGACCTATTTTTAACGATTGAATTGAAATTGACAAAATAACACGTTCCTTATTTGATACGATGG
>JAHZNJ010001882.1:0-10571 GCA_027744475.1 Lepidocyrtus cf. sotoi NNG-2020 | reverse complement strand
GCAATTAACTTTTTATCTCTGGTTTTGTTCATTTTCAGTTCTTTTTTTCCTTCTACCTACATTTTCATGCATGAAACTTTATTTTTCAATTTCTTTGTTTACTCCTTCCTTCGTTCGAAAACTCCAAAGTTTTATGCTTAGTTTATTCTTTTCTTTGAAACTTATTTCATCATCATCTTTATTACTGTTCCATGCCATTTTCCATACTAATCTTCAAAAGATCACTTTGAACTTTGAACACACTTCTTGAATCTAACAATAATCTTAATTCTACTTTTGGCACTTTTGAATATTCTTTAATTTTTATTGAATATTATTTAGTCTTTTGTTTTGCATGCTACTTTCCTATTTTTACTCCTTTTTGTTAATCTTTTTCCTACTTTTAAAGTCTATTTTAATACCACTGTTCTCTTTAAAAGATCCATCTCTTATTCTTACTATACTAACACTTTCTATAAATGAGCTCTACTGTGATCTTATTTTGTTCGCCTTCTAATGTAATTTAACCAGCTTTTTAAAAATATTTATTTTTATACTTTTTATTAATTGTAAGTAACATGCAAGAAAAATCTAAACATACCGTACAAATATCTAATTACCTATGCATTTCATCTTAATTAATAATTTATATCAAATAATAAATAAATAATATAAATATTCATACAAGACACAGCTTGCAAATAGTTATAAAAGTACATACGTACCAACGAACAATTTTTTATGATGAAACTATTGTGCATACGCATCCACATGCAAAATTCATAATGTACTAATACCGTCATAAACCATAAACAGTCCATCGCATCGGTTCCAGTTCTCAAACTCTGTACCAAAACAACCATCAAATCTTCTGCCAAATAGTAACATGAACATTATTAAGCAGGAACTGTTTGAAAAACTTTTTCACTTCAAAATTCGTGTACCAAAACAACCATCAAATCTTCTGCCAAATAGTAACATGAACATTATTAAGCAGGAACTGTTTCAAAAACTTTTTCACTTCAAAATTCGGTTTTTGAACAGGCATCCGCATCCTCTCGTCTCTCGTCATCATCACATTACAATGTGGTAATAAAGCTGAAGTAGTTTACTTAAGAATGTCTTTTTATTTTTACTCCATGAAGATGAAACTAAACAGCAGCAGCAGCTTGAGACTGAAAACTGGGAGGATGGAGGGGAAGACTTTGGAAATTATATGAATGGACATATTTGTAGTAACGGAGGTTGCTAATATGCATAAGAGATTTCAAAATAATTATACAAAAATTTTAACACGCTTCCTTTCCTTGTCTGCTTAGATTTTCTTTTTCCCTTCTTCTGTTTCCTCATTTCAAAGAGAATGTCTTTCGACGCAGCGTGCGTATGAATTTTTTCACTGTGGCATTTGTGTTCACTAAAATGGATTTTATTTGCTCAAGCTGTATATTAGTACATTTGTCTAATGTTCGGAATGGAGGAGTTTTTTTTCTGAGGATAAAGTACAGCATTCCTCAATGGAGGAACAGCGTTCAGTTTAGCCAGTGCAATGCAGTGTAATTGGAAAATGGAGCATCCGGATCCGGGTAGTTTTTGGCTTAGTATGCAAAATGCAATGAGCATCATACATGTAATTTTCTCTGTTGAATGTTAATATTATGTCCCGGTTTATTGTTCAAATGGCGTGTCTAACATAATTTACATCCATATTCACTTTTGAGTCATCTCATCATCGTCATCATCATCATCAAAAGTTTTTTTAAAGATGGAGTGTGAACGCTTGTTTATGAATATGTACTCCCTGGGTTATTTTAGCCATATTTCACCAACTTGGCAGCCTTCCACGTAAACCGTCTCAACTCTCATTACTCAAAATACCAAAAAAAATCTTTTCTTTAAGATGATGATATCCTCGTTCTCAATATTATGCAGAACGAAACAAAAATTCAAAATTTAAAAAAACTCATCTTTTGCAACTCTTCTAATCTCGTTACTTACTGAATTCCGAAGGTTCCAGTACGGTGCCGAGTGCCGACTTTCGTTTTGTAATTTTCAGTCGAAAGCTTGGCTGGGTCGGCTGAACAGCTTTCGAACGTAAGCGTTCCGGTTCAGTTACATTTTTTAAAAAAGCTTTTATCTACTCATTTTTTAACGACAATAAAAATAAATAAATAATTAATTTGGTGTAAATTGTATTTTTTATTCACAGGACTGTTCAAGGGTTGTTCAATATACGAGTGGTTCTTCGATATTCATTTAAAAAAATAACAGTTTCCAACTTGTGGCTTCCATTTTTATAATAAGACAAAAATCTTTATATTTTTTGCTAGATCTCTTTCACTGGTTTTTTAGATAGTTAATTGAATTGATTTTAAGGCAAAATGGTTATTGAACAAAAGTTCAAGGCAGGTGAGGAGCCTGATCCCACCGAATACCTTTTCGTGTCGATGGAACAGCGAATGAAGGTTCAGAGCATGCCTTACGATGCCAAGACGGCTTGCTGGGTGCCTGACCCCGAAGAAAATTTCGCAAGAGGTGAAATTCGTGGCACGAAGGGAGATATGGTGCAGGTTTTCGCTAAGAATGAGGTACTACTGCCTCTAGCAATTTGCTTGATTGATTCTGGTGAATTAAACATAACTTTTTATAACGTTTTATCAATTTCGTTTTTTCCAATTCCAGGAAAAATCATACAAAAAAGATTTGGTCCAGCAAGTCAATCCTCCCAAGTACGAAATGTCAGAAGATATGTCCAACTTGACCTTCTTAAACGAAGGGTCTGTACTTCATAATTTGAAACAGCGTTATTACAACAAGCTCATTTACGTAAGTCAATTCAAATACATTTTTTTATCGTTGGTAAAATCAAACGAGTTAACATTCTCTAAAAACAGTTGCTAATTTGTTTATGTGATCATCTGCAGACATATTCAGGCTTGTTCTGCGTTGCCATCAACCCTTACAAACGGTACCCTATTTACACAGTCAGGGCCATGAAAATTTACATGAATAAGAGGAGAAATGAAGTCCCTCCCCATATTTTCGCTATTGCTGAGGGCGCATACCAAAACATGGTCAATGGTGAGCCTATTTACCTAATTAAAATTGCAAAATTATTTTTATTTGTTAAAAACAGCATTGGCATGGCCATGCCGGAAAACTGCATGCATGAGCTAAATATCTATTGTATGAGCCAAGTATTGGAAAGCAATCCATCATTTCTCTGTTGTTTCCACTCCACACTTAAAACCGGGCATGATGCCCATTTATAGCCATTGGAATTAGGTTTAGCAAAAAAAGTTCTTCGGGTTTTCTTTTTTCCCTTCTTTTTCTGCTTTGTTAAAAATTAAAGGAGAACGCTAATATTCTTTTTCTGTTCTTTTCCAAATTCGACTATTATAATAGGAAGAACTCATAAAGCAAGATCTTCTTTTTCAGTTTTTCTTCCTCTTTTTCTTGCTCGCATCCAAAAATAACACAACTCATAGCACTCTCATTAAATTACAGTTTTCCTTTCCTTCTTCTTTTTGCTTCCTTGCCATCCCATCCCTCCTTCCATCCTTTTACTTTTACATCATCGCATCGGCATCATCCGAGGAATGTGTAATAGTCACTTTTGATCGTTTTGGGATTATGGATATGACTATATGACTCAACTCATATTTCTTTTTTCATCCTTTGCTTCCACAATTTCTACTATAAAGAAATAAAGAAATAAGGCAAAAAACTAGCTACAGTAATGATTTTTTTGTAGCAAAAAAATGAAATGATGATAGTATGGTAAATGATTGAGTAGCGGATCGTATTCAGAAATAACGTTAACTTTATTTTCTTGAACCGAAGCCAAGTTAATAATACTTTAGAGAGGGTTGCTTCTCTCGAAATATTGTGATATTATTACCCGGTTAATCTTTTCATGGCAGATAATATAAAGCCATATTAGTTGCAGATTTCAATTACATCATATTATCATACTAAGACTTCCTACACCCACACTTCATATAGTTAAGTTTGGTTTACAATGAATAAACAAGTATAAAATTATGAGGAATATTTGAAAAAGAAAGGATTTTCTGTAGACTTATTTATTATTGGATGGAACAGTACAGTATATAATATGGAATGCATAGAAAAAATTGTACAACTGAAAATTATCTTACGCCTAATTTTTAAAAATTGTTTCTGTTTTGCTTGTTTGTATTTCAGCCAAGGAAAATCAGTCCATTCTGATTACGTAAGTGCTATATGAATGCCCTTTTTATTACATTGTTACTTATATCATGTCTCAAAGAAGCATGGAAATTGTACATGCATTTTTATTTTTACAACGTATTATGGGATGCGTTAGTAAATTACGTTGGGGTAAAACCTGCTCCTTAATTAATCTTTTTTCTTAATTAACTTTCGCAGCGGAGAGTCTGGTGCAGGAAAAACTGAGAATACAAAGAAAGTCATTGCGTATTTTGCTCAGGTCGGTGCCTCACAAAAATCGGAGGGTGGAGAAAAGAAGGTACGAAATGAAAAAATGCTTTAGAGATAAGATCCAAATATGATAGAAATATGTTTTATTTACATTTTAAAACTTGAGTCATCAACTGTGCATTTGCACTTTGCGTCTGCACAGGTTTCTCTTGAAGATCAAATTGTACAAACAAATCCCGTCTTGGAATCCTTCGGTAACGCCAAGACCACTCGTAATGATAACTCATCTCGATTCGTAAGCAACAGGAAAAAACTCTCAAGACAGACGTGTCTCAATAATATAAACACACAAACACAAAATTTTCACATAAATTTTAATGCCAATGAATGATGCAATTACTTCACAGGGTAAATTCATTCGTATTCACTTCGGACCAACTGGTAAATTGGCTGGTTGCGATATTGAGAGTTGTAAGTTGATGCGAAATAACAATATGATTTTTTCTGATTGCACAATTTTCAGATTTTTAACAGTTCATTAAATTTAAATTGTAAAAAAATTAACATTCCCAGATTTGCTGGAGAAGGCTAGATGCATTTCCCAAATGCCTCTCGAGCGTTGCTACCACATTTTCTATCAGCTCATGACTGGAGCTGTTACTACCATGAAAGGTTAAATCATAACTAGAAACTAATCTACCTAGACAGCAAAAAGAGCTTTAAAATAATTTGTGTTTCCTCTTTTTTAGAGATGTTATGTTTGGGAGATGACATCTACGTATACCCATTCGTCTCTCAGGGTAAAATTACTGTACCATCCATTGATGACTTTGAAGAAATGAAGATGACCCACGTGTGTACAAAATTAATTATTTAAACGTTTGCATTTGTATCGAATTTTTATGAATCTCGTTTAATGCTTCACAGGAGGCTTTTGAAACCCTCAATTTCTCCGCATTGGAGCGCGACAATATTTACAAAATCACTGCTTCCTGCATGCACATGGGTGCCATGAAGTTCAAGCAAAAGGGTCGTGAGGAACAAGCCGAGCCTGATGGTCTTGAGGTAAATGAAATGATTAAATCGCATTTTGGTTTTAAAAAATTTGCTTATTTTTTTAAACCTTCTCTTTAAATGCTGTTATTTTTATATTAGCCTGGAAATTGTGTCGGAAAGCTTCTCGGAGTGGATGGAGAGCTTCTGTACAAAAACATTTGCAAGCCAAGAATTAAAGTCGGTACCGAGTTTGTCACGAAGGGTATGAATGTAGCGCAGGTAAGAAATAAAACTGGCAGAATCTAAATGTTGTTTTTCAAGTACATTCTTTAAAATGTTTTCGCTTTATCTTTATTGACAGTGCGGTTACACTCTTGGAGCCATGACCAAATCCATTTACGACAGACTGTTCAAGCATTTGATCAGAAGGTGCAATGACACACTTGACACCAAGCAGAAACGAGCCTCTTTTGCTGGAGTGCTAGATATCGCTGGTTTCGAAATCTTTGAGGTATGCCTTATGTCTTAAAGTGCCCCAAGTATTATCACATATATCATCATATAACTTTACTTAATAGTCAATACAGCTTTTAACTTTCCATTTATTTTTAGGAAAACGGTTTTGATCAGCTTTGTATTAATTTCACTAACGAGAAGCTTCAACAATTTTTCAATCATCACATGTAAGATTAAATTTATTTTTTCATTATGCAACGAATTTCAATACAAAACATTCGACAGGTTTACGTCGTCATTTTCCCTATAGTAAAGATTTTTTCATATATTGTCGTAAGGTTCGTTCTGGAGCAGGAAGAGTACAAACGGGAAGGTCTCGATTGGATTTTTGAGGATTTTGGGATGGATCTCCAAGCTTGTATTGAGATGATGGTAAGTAGCATTTCCAGAAGCAATACATACAAATTAAATTAAAAGAGTTTAATAATACTATAACTATTTTAATAGGAAAAGCCCATGGGTGTCTTCGCCATTCTTGAAGAACAGACGCTTTTCCCTAAGGCTACCGATGCTTCCTTCATTGACATGTTGAAAAGCAACCTGTTAGGAAAGTCTCCTTGCTTCATGAAGCCCAAGCCATCTAAACCTGGACAGGTAAGAAAAAAATTCTTTCAAAAAGAACCAAAAAAGGATGCCGTGAGGCCATTGCCTTATAATTTTTAATTTTAATTTTAAATTTTTAGAAAGAAGCCCACTTCGCAGTTGGCCATTATGCCGGCACCGTACAGTACAATATCGCTGGGTGGCTGGAGAAGAATAAGGATCCGTTGAACGATACCGTTGTAGACGCGTACAAAAAGGGAAGTAATGAGTTGGTTGTTCAGCTCTACGCTGACCATCCTGGACAATCTGGTGACGCTGGTGGTGCCAAGGACGCTGGTGGCAAAGGTAAAATAATGTTGGATTTTACTTCAAGTGAAAGTTCAAATGGACGACTGTCTCTACCTTCCATTTTGCATAGCATACCAGATAAATATGACGAAATGCTGCAATTACTAGAAAGGACATAATTATAATGAAAAACTTATTTAGGTGGTGGCAGAAAGAAGGGAGGTGGTTTCACTTCAGTTTCTTCATCCTACAGGGTTAATACACTTTCTTATTTTTCATTTATGTTTTGTTTTTATTTTTAAAATGTCAATTACGTACCTATTCCATGTCCAACAGACTCTCATTACTCAGTCTGTGTTTACATTAGTAATATTATCTGTGTGACGCTATTAACCTTGTTAAATCTCCGTTTGTGTATAAATCAATCAGTATTTGTCAATGTTTAAAAGTAACCAATTTAGTATTCGTTTAGTAGTGGCAAGAAAAATTATGTACAAGACCAAATGAATCTTGCATGTAGTGTATTAGACAACCAACCGTAGAAAGCCACCCACTACGGCTAGATTTATTTGTACAAAACGTAGAAAATTAGTCTGTAAACTCTAAACCCTAAACGAAGACTAAATTGTCCATAAATACTTTCTCTATTGATAGGAGCAATTGAACAATCTGATGACTACACTTCGTGCAACTTATCCATCATTCATTCGTTGCATCATCCCCAACGAGGTTAAAACTCCGGGATTGATTGACTCCCATCTTGTGATGCATCAGTTGACATGTAACGGTGTGCTTGAAGGCATCCGTATTTGTAGAAAGGGTTTCCCCAACAGAATGATCTATTCTGACTTCAAGCATCGGTAAGTAAACTAGTTTTTTTTCTCAGTCATGAAATCAATTGTTTACCCGTTGTTTTTTATACTTCTATTATCCGTTGAAAAAAATCACAAAGTAGAGTTATGGTTTTTGTATTCCCCTTTCTTTTTGTAAGCCCTTTTATGCTATTTTATGGAACCAACCGTTAAGAACCCTTTTATATAAACCGGTATACTTAAGGCTTTTCACTATTTACTCCCTGTGGACCCTGAAACACTTATCATAGACTTATCATAAACTTTAGCATTATCCCTCATTACCTTTGATCTTGGATAAACGTTTAAATACTTATACGTAAAAAAATGTGTGCACCCTCATAAAATATATTGTTAGCACCCCCTTTTTTATCCACCCCTTATTTATTACTTTACAACATGCACGAAAAAGGATACCCTTCTGATCCATGACCTTTAATTTTAATTTTGATTCAATATTCGTTTCATTTTCAAACGCTACAGTTAAATTATTTATTAAGCTTTTTAACAAGTTTTGAAAAAAACCTACAAAGGACGCCATACTACAAACGGGAGTAAATTAGGTACCCAAGTAAATGAATTATAAGCTATAAATCTAATACAAAAATGCCATATCAAGACGAATGGGATATCGAAACTCTTTTCAATTAGGGACTTTCTCTCAATAATCACATTATGTTATGAACCTAATTAATTTTGTACCTTTGCATGATCATTTATTGTTATTATCACAACCACTTAGGTACGTTATTTTAGCGGCGGAGCAAATGAAGCAAAATGAGAAAGAGACAAAAAAGATGGCCGAAGCTTGCTTCAACCATATTGGTTTGGAAGCTGATAAATGGAGAGTTGGACATACAAAGGCATGTATAAGTAAAATAAAAACTTTCTTATTTCTGTAAAAGTTGTCCAAAAATGTAACAAAAAACTTGCGTCCAAATCGTCTGGTTTGTATTTATGGAAAGCTTATATAAATACTATTATTTTGTTAATGGTTTATTAAATTATGAATTAATTAAGTTTACTGTAATGTAGCCGGCTATACGCTAACTGCGATTGCGAAGCGCATCTTCTGTAAAAACATACTTTCAAAGCACATTTATTATTATTGCGTAACGTTTACATTTTAAGTTATAATGCTTATTTTTTAAAAGTATTTTTTATTCAGAAAACTTTCTCTCAATGTAAATTAAATGTAACCTTTCCTGCTTATTCTAACGCACAAAGCTTTTGCATGCAAACTTTTCCTTTTTTTGTAAATACTAAAACATCGCTTAGATAACCAATAAAAATTCTTAATTTCAGACAGAAAAAATTAATAGTGAACATGTGTATTACAGGTATTCTTCCGAGCTGGTGTCCTCGGTCAACTCGAAGAAATTCGTGATGAGAAAATCGCCAAGATTCTCACATGGATGCAAGCATGCATTCGCTCATATCTGTCAAAGAAGAACTTCAAGAAGCTGAAGGACCAACGAGTGGCTCTCCAAATCATCCAGAGGACTCTGCGCCAATACATGCAGAACAAGAAATGGCCTTGGTTCAATCTTATGCAAAAGGTTGTTCCGCTCTGCGCCGGAAACAAGGAAGCTAAAGAGCTTAAAGTGAGCTAATTTAAATTAATAAATTATTGTATTTAGGTTAATTGACTTAGGTCTTAGTTAGGTAAGGTCAAAATAATTAACAAGTGAAATTGTTTGGTTGATTAGAAATTGGAGGAGAAAACTGCCAAAATGGAAGAACAAGTTGAAAAGACAAAACAGGCCAAGAAGGAACTCGAAGAGAAAGTTGCTAAAATTAAGGAAGAGAAGGACACAATCGAGAAGGAGCTTGAGACCGAATCCAGCAAATCTGGAGATTTGAGCGCAAAGTTGCAAAAGGTCAATGCCCAAACTGCTGACCTTCAATCTCAATTGGAAGATCTTCAGGATCGCTTGACCCAAGAGGAAGAAGCACGACAACAGATCTTCCAGGGTAAGAAGAAAGTTGAACAAGAGCTCCAGGGACTCCGTAAAGATCAGGAGGAACTTGAATTAAGTCTTTCCAAAGCTGAAGCCGACCGCAACACAAAAGACCACCAAATTCGAACCCTCAACGACGAGATCGCCAGACAAGATGAGCTTATCAATAAACTCAACAAGGAGAAGAAACATATGCAAGAGCTTTCTGGAAAAACCGGAGAAGATTTACAAGGAGCTGAAGACAAGGTCAACCATCTTAATAAAGTTAAGGCGTGCGTAATTTTCATATAATTTGAACTTAAAACTGAGAATTAAATATTAAATGTCGAAATAATTTTATACTAAATTGTATTAATTTACAGTCTGACCTCGAAGAGATCTTAAATGAAGCCAAGAACTCCGAAGAGAAATGCAAGCGAGCCATGGTCGACGCTGCGAGGTTAGCTGATGAATTGCGTGCCGAGCAAGAACACGCTCAAGCCGTAGAGAAAGACAGGAAGTCCATGGAGATTCACATGAAAGACCTGCAAGCACGTTTGAATGAAGCAGAAGCCAACGCTTTGAAGGGAGGAAAGAAGACTATTGCCAAGTTGGAGGAGAGAGCACGAATCCTCGAATTGGAATTGGATGGAGAACAGAGACGCCATGCTGAGGCACAGAAGAATCTCAGAAAAAGTGAGAGGAGGATTAAGGAACTTACCTTCACAGCTGAGGAGGACCGCAAAAACCACGAACGAATGCAAGACCTTGTTGATAAGCTCCAACAGAAGATTAAGAGCTACAAAAGGCAGATTGAAGAAGCGGTGCGTTGCATAATAATTTGTAAAAGTTTGCAAAAATAATAGGCTGCTCAATGGTATGCAATCTTCAATGGATAATTTTAATTAACTTTTATTGCATCATTTAGGAGGAAATTGCTGCCCTCAACTTGGCCAAGTTCCGAAAGACGCAACAAGAGTTGGAAGAAGCAGAGGGCCGTACTGATATGGCAGAACAGCAACTGAGCAAATACAGGTAT
>JAHZNJ010001881.1:0-12879 GCA_027744475.1 Lepidocyrtus cf. sotoi NNG-2020 | reverse complement strand
AAACAGAAGAAACTTTCTTATGAAAGAAAGGAAATGGAGTAAATAAGGAGATTTAACCTTTTCGCATTATTTTCACTAACATAATATACAAAGGAAAATTACTAATGGAGGGGCAAACATCTTTATACCTAATATGTTATGCATAATATCTGCTTTCTGTGTAATACAACCGCAAAAAAGGATAACAATATTATTAGTTCAGTGCAGTTCACAGAACAAAAGCTTTCTCTGGTTTTCAATCTCTAAGAAAAAGAAAGTTTTGTTTCTTGGTTCATTTTAAATAAACGTATTTATGGAATCACTGCTCTGTAAAGTATTTCAGTGATAAAAAATGTGTATGTGGAAGTGGAGGCTTAGGCATCAGCAGCTGCGGTTGTGAAGTTTAATGAGAACTCATCAGTAAAATTCTTCTTACTCTTGATGACGAGAAAACAGAAGCCACAGTTTTCTTTCATTGGACGGAAAGAAGTTAAAATATTTACAATGCAAAATAGAGAGAGATTGTGTCTCTGTCGGAGAAACAGTAACTTTAAGCTTACTACAATACTACTACGAAATACAAACAAGCAGAATAGCTGAACAATATAAGCCTCAAAACAATCCACTCAATAGGGCATGTTCCGTCTCTCTATCTCTCTCTCTTTCTTTCTCTGTCTCGTTTCAGTATTTTCATGTCCACTTATAAAAAATTAGAGACGACGCGGCCCACTCGTCCGTATTTTCTCGCCACCACCATAACCAGTAACCGCCACCACTTACTTCTACCCAACTAAAATTTCATTTAGCAAAATGCTAAACAGAAACAAAAGCGCGTTCGTACTTAGCAACAACAACGACATGGAAAAAAAGATTAAAGTTGGACATGTTGACGTGCAAACTTTTTTGCTGTAAAATTTTCTAAAGTTACAGCAGCAGCAGCAACAACATTCCGACAACATCAAGTCAAATATTATCTGACATTGCTCATCGCTTTTACATCATTTTTCATCATCAACTTTTTTTTGTCTGTGGTGGTACAAGTTAAAAAATATTGCTCCATTTGCCATTTACTCATTTGTTATAGTATGTAAATGTATAGCATTTATCCACATATTGTTTTATTTTCATTTAGATAAAAAATTACATATTTTATTCTTGTTTCCAAATTATATCGAAACGTAACGTGCACGGCAACCTTTACTGCCATCGCTTTCAAATTGTTATTGCTTTTATTATCATAATCATCATCATTGATGTACAAATTCCATTAACCGAACAGTTTCAATAAAGAAAAAAAGCTAAAAGCCGCCTTGTTTGCGTTGTTGTTTTGTTTTTGTTTTGAATTTTTGTGCAAACACTTTTTATTTTAAGCAATAATATTTTAGCTTGTAGTATTGAACTAATATTTTTATTCATGTTAAGTGATTCAGAAAACATTTTCTGTAATATGCTTACTCACAAAAACAATCTTGTTTAACCTTCTTCTGTAACTTATATGCCGCTTCCGTGTATAACTTCCGCTTTAGAGGAAAAGAAGAAGAACAAGAAGTGGAAGTATACGAAGAAAGAGAATGAAAAACTTTTTACAAAGATGTTTTTTGCATGGTTTTACTTTAACGGAGTAGAATGGAAATGAGAGAGAGGGAAGGAAGTAAAGAGCGGAGGAGGAAAAGCAGTAAAGTTATTAAGAGAAAATTGGTTTTTCTTCCATGTCGCTTCATTCTTCCTTATATAAAATTAACCCTTGTCGCAGGATAAAATTCTATTCAACAAAATAACATAATATATAACTTGAACATAATCTGAAAGTAGGAGAGTATCGTATCATGAATGGATCGTTAAATTGGGAGAAGAGGAAAGAAAAAAAAAATATGTGTTAGAAAGAGAAAGATTATCTTTAGGCGTGTAGCTAGCTATGGTATTATTCATTATGCATGTTCACAAAGAGATGTGCGAAAAAGGTAAAACAAATTATTTTATTACCACGGAAATTTATAAATTGTATAATCTAAAGTGAATGATGACAAGAAACCACTACACCACTGCACCGTTTGTGCTGCACTCCCAAACAAAAAAAGTTTTTCCCTACGTATTGTATAATTGCTGCTTACCGTACATTTCAGATCTCAGATGAAAGGATATCCAAGTTTTCTCAACCCTATCTCAACCTTCCAAAAACGGATAAAATATTTGACTGGAGCAGCAGAAAAGGAATGAATTCGAACAAAACTTTTTTATAATAGAATCTGTATTTTTCCATCAAACTGGGAATTGTAATATTGGACCTGATGAATGACTTCCTGCTCCAATGTAGTGTTGACATTCTGTTTCATTCACGCCTTCACTACAAAACCATCATCATATTATCGTAGATAATCTTGTTGGACAAATACACCATCGACCCACCCGAATGGGGAACGGATGTGTGTAATAGTATGAAAGTATCAGACACAAACAAGTGGAAAATCCCTACAACAATTTCATAGTACAAATTGGGACTGCTCTAGGTATAATGTGTATATAACAGGTTGATTTACTTAAGCACTTTTCCTTAATTAATTTAGCTTGAGAATAATGAATGGGAATGACATGAAGCAGCTTTTCCGGTTTGTCTATGTGTGTGTAACATATTAAAGGTTAGTGCTCACGCAATTTACGCGGCTTCGTTTAAATTAATTAGTGACTCTAAGTTTATAATCGAAAACAAAGTTATTCAAATTGCTTAAAAAACAACGATTACTTGATGATGTGACAAATTTTAGATCGCTTCATTAACAAAGATCGCTTTCGTCCGATTCGTTTTACAAAAATAAACTTTCTAAACTATTGAACTGAATAAAAAACATCTTTTTACTGCGTGTTTTTTGCATTCTTAGCCTGTTTTTGTATTTTTTAAAGTTCTTATTAACTTTTAATTCCAAAACGAAATATAAAATATTCAGCAAGATTAAATAATGTGAAAGCAACTTACGTAAGTATGTAGTTACATCAGCGCAGGGTTTTTCGAATTAATTACTTACGCTACATATCTACTCATTAGTAGTTGAGTAGTGACAGGTTGCTTGCTTTAGACTATTGTACTATTTAATTGGCAAGGAAAAGGTTGCTTAAGATGATCACGTACGTGCGTACGTTTATCATACTACGTGAATTATAAGCCAGTATGTAATAGTATTACCATTTCACAATTCACACCAAATAATGGATCTAAAATGTGTTACAATGTTACAACGGAAGTGCTTTCACCTACAGTGAAGTGACTTACAAATTTCTTGAGTTTGTGGCCGTGGAGTTATTAAAGAATAGCATTATTATCGTAAGTTGTTTCGTTGTACAGTAACTTGCATCGTTGTGACAGTGATGATAAGATGAACAAACTACTATTAAAATGTGCCTAGAAGACTATATAGTTGCCACATAAACCAAAACCAACCAACCATTCACCCCCTCACTCTCTGTTTCTCTTTCTCTTTTACCCTTTCCTTTCTTTTCTTTTGCAAAACTGTAGTAAATTTTTTTAACAAGACACATGCAAAGAGAACTTTCTTATCAAGATCCTTTTCGCCGTAAATCTGCTACTACTGTCGACATAATATAAGAAAAACATATCATACGTTAGTAGGTATATCTGTATTATGCCCGCCGAGAAGTTTTTTATAAGAGTAAGAACATGTTTGTGAATATTCCCTTACATAATAATCTTTTTTGGCGTACGTAGGTAGCTTTAACTTTGAAAAAATAAATCCAAAGGAAAAAAATAAGGCCATTTACCTTCTACGTTTATTTAAGTGACTTTTGCTTTTACTTATTTTCTTTGAAACAGTCTTATATACTTTTTAGGTGAGTAAACCAATTTTAAGCTAAAATAATAAAAGAACTACAAAACAAAGTCTTTTTTCTTTAGTTTATTATTATATTTTTTCATCAAAACACATAATCGGATTAGTGACAATGCTCGTGAGTGATAAAAGACGAAAAGAAAGACGAAAGCATGACCAGTTTCTTTCCGATGCGATGCGATGGTAAGTAATACATTTCAATATGGAGCCAGATTCCGACGAAGACGAACAAGAAAAAGAAACAGAAATGTTGGATGATGATCTGATCAGATAATGGCAGGTTAAGCTTGAACACAACGCAACTACACAGATTCTACTACATTCTATGTACGGAAAAAATAAATATTCCTCAATGGCCTTCCCACTTCGCATTTCATTTTTACATTTCGGAAAGAAAATAAATTTTGTCGTGAGGATTCCTTTTTTCCACCACTGCCAATTCTATTTCTATTGCTGCAACTTTGTGAACGAACGTGAGTCCCTTTTATGCTTTCTTTTCTAATATTTTAATATCAAAGATGGATATGATGTGACATGAATCCAGATTTCATTTAAGATTCTTTCAAGGAAAACCTTCAAGGAGGAAGCAAATCATCATCAGGAATATTTTTTTATAGAATTTTATAAAACTGTGAATTTGAATAGAGCTTTACTACAAGCTTTCTTTGTCAGTGTAAGGAAATGGATTTCATTTTTTATTCATCCTTCCTCCCGTTTTACAATATGGGTGAAATTTGACGATGATCATGATTATAATTTTGATTACAGTAGAAAATGCAATGGGGGGCTCTCCAGCGGCTTGCAGCGGTAGCAGTCAAAAACAAAATTTAAAAAATACGCAAAAAGGAAAGATGAAATCTTGGTAACGTACGTACGTAAGTTGGCATTATTATGACGGGACTAATTTTTCTGATGCTGGATTCCATAATATTATATTCACGATGATGATGATAGATCTGATTCAAGAAAAATGAAAATTGAAAACATGCTTGCTCCCTTTTATATAATAATTTTAAAAAGGTCAAATACCTACATACCCACTATGGTGAATGGCCGATATAGAATAAATAGGAAGTAAATAGATGAAATACGGAACGTTTACTTAATTTGCTTTTTGCATATTCGTTTGAAAAAAATTGATTGTAAAAAGCAAGATTCATTTGATCTGATAAAAGAGCTGGCTGCCATCCGATGAATTATAAAATAAAAATCTCTTGGTAAAACCAATAACTCAAAAGGAAAAGTAATAAAAAGGAAAATGATGTGTGTGGGAAGGTAAAAGAAATTTTATGACAAAGGTTAAAATAGCATCAGATATCAGATCTTCCACATTGACAGTGCAGAGCAGATAGGAGAATGAGTGAGTAGTAGCTAAGATTATGCAATAAAAGCTTTAAGGAATCTTGGATTGATCGAAACGTATAAAAACGACAATGCTGCTGGTCACCGCATAAAATTATTATTGCATAATATTATTATGTCTATCTGTCTGGTTAGTAAAAAGTTGGAACGATAATAAATGTTTTATGGACAATGCATGCTAAAAACATAATTATTTTACACGACGATCAACCAATAAAATATCGGCGGGAAACATATGCTTGTTTGTCGTAAAAAGGCCATTCTTTGCAGCAAAAGTACGATTTGATATTAAAACTTCAATGGATAATGGACTTAAAAACGAACATTTTTATGTAAACGCCGTTTAAATGAACAGTTACTCGTAGAGTTTGCGTGATGCATTGATTAATCAATAGATTTAATCAAAAGATGCCGTTGAATTTTATGTATGGATCTTTTGATCGATCAATGATCGATCATTAAGCTTTTAAGCATGATGGGTAATGGGGGTTTGGGGTAAAATTACGCGACAAATTTCATCTTTTATTTGTGATTTACTGAAGCGAAGGCTATATCAAAATTTTCTATTTCGAATAATTTTAGATTTGTGTTAAAAATGTTGCAAAATGATATTCAGATAATTAATTCAAAGTATATTGCAGCGGAAATAATCTTCAAACTTTAAAAAATGCATAACTGGTTTGAATTTTTAATCGGTGTGTAAAAAAGCAATGATTAATCAGCAACTTTTGATGATCGATCATAAAACTGGGTCGTAGTTTTTGATCGATCATGATCGATCATTACGCAAACTCTAGTTACTCGCCATCAAGAGGAAATTATGAATAGGGTGATGATTATATTTACAACAGTTATTTAATGTTGGGAAATTTGTTCTCTCCCGATCTCTTTTTCATTGTACTATCTCTATTTCTCTCAGCCAAAAAGCTGCTTTTTGAGTATTTCACTAAAGCGTTTAGGATAAAGTCATTTTCCCACACCAGCCAAAAGTTGTTTCATTAGTACTTTTACCATAATATTCTAAAATTTCTCTGCTGTTGTAGTTGCTGCTTTCCCTTCCAATTTCCAATGCTACTACTAGTCTCGGGATTGTATACCAACGGGAAACAATAATTCCTGTGAACCACTATTTATTTACTGCAATCCTACGTCTAGTAAGCATTTTTCTGTTACTGTAAACTTTTGCTGTTGCCGTCAAGTTAAAAACCACCTCATTTCCATGCATTCCATTCCTTCCTACACATTTCTGAGCATATTGTTTAAAATTTTAAATGAATCTGCGTGAATATTTCGTATTTCATTTCCTAGTAAATAAAATTGTTATCGCTGCTGTTGTGTCTGACTACAATTGCTGTGAAATGTATTATAATGTCAGTTCCACACTAATGTAAGCAAAACTGCGTAATAATAGTAAGCGTAATCTTCTCAAGCGTAGTATGTTATGTTATTTGTATAATTTGCTATGTTTTCCATTTTGAGAAGAAACAATAAGTTGAAGACTACAACAACAGCAGCCACAGAGCATAATAATAATGATAATATTATTGATAGTGTTGTACCGTTGCACGTGTACCCCCACAAGAATCACACGTTCTCTCTCACTCCCAAATAATCTTTGCAATAATAGGGTAGTTGTTTCAACCTTGTGTGTGAAAATTTGAAGTGATTTTGATTTCCAGCAGTTTTGCTGAACACAAGAAAGGAATTCGTGTTTGCTTGAAATTCCGCTTCGGCTTCACACGAAGAATAAGTGATCTATGAGCTGTCGACGAAAGTTCCACCGGAAATCTAGCTGTCAGTCAGATTGATATCTGGGAATTCATATTCATACCTGTTGTTTTAAATTCAGGAAAGCCAACATACCTTAACATTATTATTCTACAATCCTTTCTCTTATTATGAGTCACTCACTCAAAGAGACTGACAAAGTCTTCCTTTCTGCCCTTTTGTGCTTTTAAATTGTAAGTCATTTCCTTTTCATTCACTTCCCTTTCAGTACTAAACTATTCATTATAATAATGATAATAATGAGGTTTGGTTTTGGATGCTGCTTATGCCAAAATATTCCATTAAGTTTTTTTTATCATAGATTACTCAAAGTTGTTCAACTAACTTGACGAATTTATACCTAAGAAGTTCATAAGAAAAAGTCTGTCGAAACTTGCAGGAGTTAAGTGCAGGCTACCTACAAACCAGTCACTCAGCCTCATCTCGTAGTTACTCAATTTACAACTTTTTTTAGATATTAAAAAATATCTCTCCATTTTTTGCTACAATTTGCTTATTTTCAAGCAACCTAAGCATAGTCAGCAACGCTGCTTTTGATTTTTTTATTATATCATGAATATCTGCTTGGATAACTTGGAACATAATACTTATATAGATAGCATGCTATCATTATTGATCCAATCTTTACTGAATTGAGAACAGGACAGGAAAGAAAAATAAAAAAGGAGTGAGCAAGTTGAGTGAAAGAAGGACGGACAGCATAAGAATGAGAGGATACAGATATTATAAAAAAGACAAAGGGGATATGGCAGAGGAAAGAAGAGGAAGTAGAAGAAGAAGAAAGGCAGGAAAAAGAGTTTTATGTTACCTGCACTTACTACTATTGCATTAGTACTATTACTAGTACTTCCCCTCCCTCAACTTCCTTCAAGCCAATATACAAAAAATAGTAAACGGATTGAGCCAATTTTGCACAGAAAACAGAATAGAATGGATTCGATGTTGTTGGATAAATGTTAACAGTGAAAAAGCCGCTTGGTTTCTTTCTTTTCTACTATTACTTCTTACTGCGTTTTAAGCCCTATATTTTAAAACAGAGATGACTCCACTCCACAGCACTCTACGGGTTAAATACATTTCGAAGAAAGAAAGGAAAACTAACGATGATGCGATGGTGATGTGATACTGTCTTACTTTACTACAATATTGCTGATGATGATGATGATGATGGGTCAAAGGCAAAGTATACTTTAGCAGGCAAGTGTAGAGAAGAGAGAAAGGATGATGACGATGTTTTTTCTTCCACTTCACTTTAAGAAAGATTTCATTCTCTACGTTTGTTATTTGTAGTAAGTACCGTTCCATATGGAACCTACTCCATTCATTTCTCCCTCTCTCCACTACTCTTGAACAACAGCTTATGTGCAAAATGTCTTAAAGTAGAAGAATATAACCTTAAGCAACACATTTTTTTCTTTTCTCACTCTCCGGTTTTCAAACTGTTGGAAATATTATGAAGGAATGAATAACTACAGAGTGTACTTATGGTTAGTTTAGGTTTGACTGTTTAGGAAGGTCTTTATTTTTAAAAATAAGAGAGAAAGACATTAACAGTTAAACGCATAGGAAAGCTTGCTGTCTATATACCCACTACTGACTTTCCTACGTCTTCATGATCGCTCTTATAGCTGAAGAGTTATAGAAGAGGAGAAAAAATGACTTGACTGAAGACAAAAACGACAGAAAGGCATTCCAATCTAAGGTAGGTATAACACCTGATGCATTACGTTAATATTAAAACGAATACCGAAAAAGTATGAGCATTTGGCTAATATTTTTTACGCCATATAGAACTCAAAATGAGTTTGAATTGTAAGCTGGAGACAATGAAGAAAGCCCATAAGTATTTTTGCTTATATTTTTTCATTAGTCGACATACGCGAATGATAATTAGCCATTTCTTACATAATATTATTCTATCTACATGCATACACCTTTCACTCTTCACTTTTACTTGAAACATGTTTCTTACTGAAACGGGGAATTGTGAGTTGATTTCTTGAAATAAAAATACCATCACATTATGAAAGTTGACGAGCATAAGACAGGAAACCGAAAACAGATTGGTTTGTGTTCTACCACAAGATTTTTCGTTTCAATAAGTGAATGTATTTCTGTGGTAGAATCCTAGTCGAGCGAGTTGACTGTCAACTTGAACGTATTATAAGAAACTTACTTAGCAGCCACTATAGATATTATACGATCTCTCTTCTTCCTACAAGTATTTATTCTGGTTGATTCCAATTATCCGAGTTTCAACTTGGATTGAACAGGATAAACAGCAACGCGATCGTAGTAGTGGACTTTCACTTCTTCACAGCGGCTTGTTACAGCTGCCGTGTTTTTTACCATCATGAGCATCATCAACAACAACAACATCATAATCATGTTCGTGATCATTTTTAGCCAAACAGCTGCTCAACATTCTTTTTTCGTTTGATGATGGGCATTATTAGATAAGAATGTTTGCTTTCTCTTTCTCTCTCCATCCATACATATCCATCCAACAACAACTCGAGAAAAGTCAGTGAAGAAGAATTTCTCCCTTTACAGAAGAGATTCCATTCATTCCAGCTGCTTCCATATAATATGTACCGTAACCGTACAAACAAGTCAGTACAACAATTTTTTGTCAAACCACTCTCATCCTGCCTGATTGCATTTTACATTTCATTTGCTACTCACTCTTACTTTAACTCACTTCACTTCCTTTTGCCAGTAACTATACTACATCGTAACATACCAACCAGCCAACCAACCCATGAAGAAAGTTATATTAAAGAGTAGTCAACAAAATTATATACCTACCTACCGACTATTGCTATTACTACTACGTAGTACGGACAACGACGCTGCGCTGTTAAGTAGCCGGGTTATGTATTCATTTTTTGCTGTTAGAAAAAAAGGTTTGGAATGTTAGTAGAGTAGAAAGATATAGAGATAACCAAACTATCACAATCAGTTACTATAGTATGACATGACATGACATGCATGTGATCTGTTGCTGTTCTTCATCTTCTTCTTGAAGATGAGGTGATCAGGGAATACAAAGTGTCTTGATATGATTACTTTCAACGGTTCTCATTCATAGGGGAAGGAGCTAGTTTTTGCCCAAGGAGCTCCTTTTATTCTTGATTCAAGGAAAATGTCTCTACAGCAGCAGAAGTAGAGTAACAACAACAAGTAACTCAATAAGTGGCCTTCTTGATGTGCTAAATTTGGTGATGGCGACAATGATGATGATTATGATGATGTGATGTGATGAGAATAAAATGATGACGGTCATCATCATTATACTCATTTTGTCGTCCAGCAAAAAGATAAATACCCTGAGAATGTGACAGGTAAATTGGATTGATGCGGAACAAGACCTGACGGTCTTTTTCCACCTACGCACACCACCACCACAACACTCTACACAAACATTTATTATGAGAAGAGTAGAGGCGAACCAAAATAGTTTTACTTTCCCAAATCGATTCACTCTCTTGTAAAATGTTGTTAACTTCATCGCGGGGAAATAATTTGCCAACTTTGCCTTGCGGGTAGGGACAAAAACTAACCTCAACCAAACATAATAATATGTAATTGACATAATTGCATATAGCTGCTGCTCCATCTCCATCTTTATTCATTCATTCGACGACAAGTTCAAAATAGGTACTTGCTTACAGCATTAGATCTAGTTAATTATAAGGTGAAAGATATAAAACCAGATGAATCAAGCTAGTAATGAAGATTATTATGGCTGATGATGATGGTGGTCGTTGATCATCAACGTAGTATTGTAAAAAGAGTAAATTAGTTGACTCTATTTCTCATCATCATCGGTTCCTGTTTTTGTTAGCATTTCATTTAACTTTCCAGCAATATTATTACACTGATCATCACCATGATCAGAGAGAAAACGTTCTTTGTTTGTTCCCTCCTTTTCATGCTTTCTAGCAATTGCCTTGAGGAGAAAGTTAAGTTTTATTAAAGCGGAGTGAGTGAGTAGTAGTATTGGTAATAAGATATAAAACGACAACCATACGGATGATGACTTGACTGGATATTTGTGTAAATAGAAGCAGAGAAGAGAAAGTTGAGGAAGAGAAAAGGTTTGAAATGATTGCATGGATACGATGAAACGATGATAATGATGATCATGGTAATAAGGATGATGAATCTTTTGCCGTGTACGAAGATAAAGAAACAAAACATCTGCTTGGTGATATTGATTATACTGATGATGACAGGGTTTCTTCAATGTAGGTATAGTATTTATTATTTACAGAGAGCCAGATTTCATAGTAGTGGTAGTGGTAGTGTTGGTTCTGCTGTGCTGGTGGTGTGGTTTGGTGATGATGATCAACAGTTGATTGTTCTATATGATAAGTAAAAAGCGAATGTGATACGAATAACATCCTTTTCTGCAGGACTAGGAGTTTTTTGAGAAGGGTGATCATGACGTTGGCCTTTTACTTCTTGTTAAACAGAAAGTTTATTGTAAGGCGTAACGTATCATCATTATCACTATCACCGTCTGTATCTTATAATTTAGGTTACCTTATCATTACTATCTCTAGAGAAATTAGTACAAAACTTCATAGAATTTAGAGGAATAATCATCCTATATCTTTTTGTTTTGTTTCGTGAATACAATTTCAAACGACAAGTAAACATCTATTCCATCGACATAAAAAACAATGTATTTTTAGTTTTTCCATTTTAATTGTCAAATAAATGCGTAATATAGATATATATTCGTAAATTGATGAAACAATCAAGGATTTCAATCTTGATATTCTTAAGGAATGAGTGAAAAGTTTTTTGCACTTTCTGCAAAAACAACGGACATTCATAGAACACAAATGAAATTTTGTGAGAATCATTGGTTTTAGCTGATGCTGGATTGTAGATAGAAAGTTCCCATGTGAAAGTGAATGGGGAAAGGGAAAGGATAAGGATAAGGATAGCGCAATGATAAAAGACAAAATGTAAATTGTAACATATGCCGCTGTTCCTATTTTCCATAATGCGCTTCTTCTATCGAACCATATTTTGTCTTTGTACGTGTGTCCTGTCTTTTACTACTTCCCTTCCAACTATTTTCACTCCACAAGTTTCCCCCTTTTTCATACCAGAAAAAAGTGAGATAGATAGGAAAGGTACAGCTGATTATAATACTATGACAAGAGGAAGAAGTAATATTATTACTATTACTTTATGTTTAATACTGTCATAGAGAATAAAATGCTGCTGCTGATAAACGATAGACCAGCAGCAGTCGCTCACAGTCTTACAGTTTTTGCCATAGCATGAGCTTTACAACTTCCTTCCTTCTTTCACTTTTTCCTTATTCTATGATGTTTTGTTATTCTTTCCTTACGTCCTTCTGGTGTTACTACTACTACCACTACTACTGAACAGTTTAATATTATTTCGATCAATATGGTACGCCGACAGACTACGCATTAATGTCATATTATTATTAGATTCTGTGCAGTGACTAGTGAGGCTCTATAGTATAATGCTTCCAGTTAAACGCTATATTGAGCAAAGGATAGTTGTAAAAGTAGTAACATAGGTATTATTAATATTATCATTGTTTGTTCCATGGATGAGCATGTCTCTCTTTATTTTTCAGAATAAGATAAGTCTTTTACCATAGGTAATTCTTACCCACACCACCAAAAACAACCATAATATTTTTCAATAAATATAGGAAAGTTACTAAAAACGAGCGGAAAAGATTCGATAAACACAAAAAATTAAAACCATCTGATATTATTTGAAAACTAGAGTTCAAGGGTAAAAAAGATTGTAAGTATTTTAAAGGTTATTCTTTGCATTTTTATTACAGAACCCCATTTTCCCATTCGTTTCCTCAACATTTTTCTTCCTTTTATTCCACCAGGAAAAATCTGTT
>JAHZNJ010001880.1:0-12263 GCA_027744475.1 Lepidocyrtus cf. sotoi NNG-2020 | reverse complement strand
AAGAACATAATTCGGGGAAAGAGAGCTAAACGGATTCCAGCGTTGATACTGATACGGTGATGTCATCGCATGCTGGAGAAGAGGATTACGAAAATGTGGATAATTAGCAATGTCGCATCTTTTCGTCTGTGACTCGCATTGCCCAAAGGAATGGAAATTGTTTTGACTCCCCCAACATACTGTGTACTATAACAAAGAAATTAAAAAAAAAAGCAAAACCCATTTAGCTTTTAGCAAATGAAATTGGCAAAAAAATCTCCGTAGATTAAACAAAATTTACCAAAAATTGTAAACAACGATGGTACAGACCATCGTAATAACATCTGCCGACCATTAATTTACAATATCCCGGGTCAGACCTCAAATAAAAGATGTCTATAAACAGTTAACTAAAATTTTAACTTTTTTAATTTGAATGATTTAGTAGCAAAAGCAAAATGACTAGAAATGTCTTCCCTTAGAAATGTTTTATTCGAACCTTGCAAAAACATTGGATAATCATTATAATGAATGATGTCCAAAATGCCCTCGTCCATAAGGTCCGTGGTTAGCCAGTCTGGGATATCCACCAAAACCAGGGTAAACTTCTGGGATGTGCTGAATTGGTCTGCGATATGGATTAGGTCTCCAAGCGAGGCGGGTGAGTTATTTCTTGGGAGAGGTCTGTTTGGACTTGGTCCACGCACAGGAGGCGAATTCGTTTTTGGAAGGGGTATTGGGCTTGGTTGGAAGGGTGAGGGTCTTGGAGGAAGTGGCCTAGCTGGGGATGATGCTAAAGATAGTTGATTATTTTGAGACAAAGGTCTTGCTAGGGAAGATGGTTGCTCTCTAGGAATTAAAGGTCTTATTGGAGGAAGGGGTCTACGTGGGTGGGATATTGGACGAGCAAAAGCGGGACCGGTTGGCTAGTATTATGCGCTACATCAAGCTTTGCTACTACTGGGGATGCTATGCTTATTGGACTGCTGATTGGGAGTCTTCTTCGACGGGAACTTGATTTTGCGCGACATCGACCGACACCAATTTCGACTATTGGCCTTGGAATTGCCCTTGAAGCTTGTTGTGGCTCGGCAAAGTTTAATTGGGATTCGGTAGAATGTAATGGTTTCAATTATAATAATAAAGTTACAGCATATAAATAGAGAGACACATAATAAGTACGTATTATAAGCTTAAAATTACACAAAAACTATTATTAGTATAATACAATCTGTTTAATTCAGGTAAATGCAATTTGTACGTGTGGAAATAAAGTCAGTTGCATTCCGAAATGCTTCGAATGCAGACTGAGCATCGACCTCATGTAAAAAAAACATCAAGGTTAGTCACACTTGGCATCTTCATCCCCATAACCCGGAAACAATCTCTACTAAATCTACTAGAGATAACGCTGTGTAGGTTTGGTGGTGCATCACCAAAATCACTATCTTAACTTAGTTCATAGGTAGTCCAGCCATCAAGTAGTAATCATGATTCTTACATCTTGCCTAATTCTTTCATGACCATCTTTGATTCGGATCCGAAGAATGGCTCGGGCTCTCTAATTCGACAAGCTCATGTTCTTTGAGCTAATAATAATTGCGTACTATAATCGGAATCTTTTAAATATTATTATTATAAGGCAAGGAAGAACGAATCACATTTAACCGATGAATGTTTCATTGGTTCCCATCGCTCCATTATACGAAGAAAAATATTATTATAGCATCGGCTGACAGTAGTGGCTGGTGAGGATACAACCCTCACCCTCCCTCATGATGACTCATACATAGTACATATGGTAACAAACAGCGAAGTTGCTTGTTGGCTTGTGGTGTAGAAACTATTGGAATTAGGGTTACAGGACAATGGGAGAATTCGGAGCGAATTTCAAATTTACATGCTAAAGCATGGAGGACTAACTTTTTGTACTTTTTGTAGTGCTAAAGCATAGAGGACTAACTTTTTGTACTTTTTGTAGTGGTTGACACTAAAAGATTTTCTCTTTTTTCTTTTTTTACATCATTCATAATATGGGTTTAGCTTTCATTAGAATAGTATTGTTAAACAGCAATTAGGTCTGTTGTAAAATCATTAATTAGTCAGTTAGTTGCGTAAAGCCATTAGTGTTTTGGCATTTTTTAAATTCACATTAGGTTTCGCTAATTGTAAGTGTTAAGTGTAAAAAGAAAGAAAAAAATTGACGATAGGAAATCCAATTTACAATTTTCCCGAAAACCTAATATAGTCCATAAAAATACTGTAAAATATGGAGAAGGATTGCGAGTCGATTGTAGCCTGTAATCAAAAAATCTACGAAGATTCAACTGAAGACGGGATTGAGAAGTCTGATGTAGCGGGGAACGGTGCCGACGCAGATGACGAACCCACGAGAGGTGATATCGTTATAAACCATTTCATATTTCTAAACATTTTGCTCGAATTATTATTAGTATTTTCAATTATAAGTAATTGTAGTATTTTTTGCTTTGTTGTTATGCGAATTGTGTAGGTTTTACGGATGCGAGACTTTGGCTTGAAAACTTCGTGATAGATTTGGATTCCAAGAAACGGCAGCGCTTTCATAAGAAGAAAGTGACACTTAGATGCAATAAACCAACAGACAAATATAAGTGTCCAAAGTGTGTCAAAGTATTTCCCTATGATCATAGATATGCAGTTCATCTGTGCCGTTGTTTAAAAATAAAACCGTTCATTTGTCAGCGATGTGGAGCATCATTCGCAACAGATTTCGAGAGACAAAGACACAACAAATGCCTCCATAAAAATATCCCGTGCTAAGCGCATCTGTCCAATAATATTATGCATATAATAATATGCACTATAACTACAGTTTTAAGCCTTCATGCTCATAAGTAAAACGATTTTCAGTAGTAATTACAATAGTTGTCGCATTTATATAAAATTGTACACTTTAAATTGGTTTTATGAATTGTTAACTTTAAGTTTATTGGCATAGTATGCTTAGGTAGTAATTGTATGAATTATGTTCTTATGCTAATCGAAAGATCAGAATGAAATTAGAAAGAATAAATTATTTGGTATAATCCCACTAAACAATTATTAATAAGATAAGCAAATCTGTAAACAATGCTTTTACTTTCATTTTATTTGTATGGGTACAGCAGACAGTACAGGGAATAAAAAAACGTATTAATTAAACAAAAATTACTTCCTTGAACGCAACCATTTAATAATTTCTCATCCATATTTTGAAATTAAATTATAAAATTATAATGCTAATCAGATTTACTTCTTTAAATTCACCCTCTAGAAAGAAAGTTATGTACAGCCAGCAAGCAGTCATATCAGGTCCTCCTAGTCCTTTTCCTTTCCTTGTTGTAGTGAAAATGCACAATATGCAGATATTCCGAAAAGACTTGGATATCTTTTTACTTTTCACCCCATTTTACAAAATCCCAAAAATGAATTGTCGGCAACATGAGAGCTAGTTTTTATAAACTTAAAAACTCTTCCACGATGCAACTATTCTGGGCTATAGATAGTTATGGCAATACCAATGTAAATTAACTGTAATGTATAATTCCTTTCATTTACAAGGTGGGTCAATTTCAAACATAAACCGATTTTTAGTGGGACTGTATCCCACTTGTAACAGCCGAATAGACTTAAAAATTGATAATTGTCTTTTAGTTACAAGGCAACTCGTCGCAATAAAAAACGACTTGAGCTCGAAACGGACCACCTTGTAAATGAAAGGAATTATAGATCTATTTGTGTTTATAGAATTATAGATAATTTGACTACACATTACTCACACACACAGACAAAACATTTTTTTTAAACTTGTACTTTTTACTTTTGATGACAAGACGAAGCTAAAACAATAGCATCATGCATCCTCAAGACGATGGTGATCTTTATTCGGGAATGAGTAGGTGATTCTATGGTAGTGGAGTATTATTGGTTGTGTACTGTTTTGAGAGTTATCGTTCTGGTAAATTATACCATTTTTCAAAAAAAGTTGTATTTTGCCACTCGGACGAATTGCTGCAGTATTTTAAAAATTATTTCAGTTCTCACCCAGATGGGATCTCGTATAATTTCGAACATCTATGAGAAAGCTTGTGTATTTTTTTGCGCAGATATATAAGAGAACGGCATTCTATTATAAATGTTTAAATCATCAATATAAATTCTCTAACACGTATAATTGTGTTAAAAACACTTCCGCAATGATAACAATTATTGTAGAGACCGGGATTGATTATAAGCATGTGTGATCATTTAATTATTTTCGAAATAACGATTATTTACTTTGCAGGGATTTTTATTTCGTCCTTAAAATGTGTATCTATGTTTACAAGTGGGAACGTACAAATATAGTGCAACAACAGGCCTGTAATAAATCTAAAGCAGCAACACGCTATCTAGCTGGAGATAATATAATCTGGAATACATACAGCGAGTACCAGCATAATCATGAAAGGGTGAAAGCGAACAATGTGCAATGGCTTTGTGCATTTTTGAACAATCCTGAACAATTCGGCAATGCTGCGTAGTTTTGAGCAATCCTAGACGGTTTTAAGCAGTTCTAGCGATAAGTTGTAATAATATAAAATAAAATGTGAAACTTTTTTTAAAAAACATAAGACAAAAATCTACCACATTAGTATAACAATAAAGTAAATCTTGAGTGTACTTAAGCATTAAGTTCTCTATTTTACATTTCGTCAATAAAACAAAGGGTGGTCAAACGGCAAACTCATTTGGGCTAATAGATAAGAGGTTCATAATAATATGCTTTCATAGTATGCACAGGAAATAGAAGTTATCATTACGCGACAAAAATGCACTGGAGTGAGCTGCCTCAATAGTAGCTTTTTTTTGCAACACCCTACTTTGATGATAAAAAATGAGGATGAGTGACTAAAGATGACAACGAAAGATGAAAGAACCTAATGGACTCAGTCACATTCAGTGAATATAAATACTATTGTGCGATGACGAATGGAGGGCATGAGCGAAAAGCTTACTATTTTCGGGTTGCTTGCTGCTGAAAAAATTTAAGATGATTTTAGGGGCACTGTGCGATTGAATTTATTGTAATGTAAGATTAATTTGCAATGAAATCTATTTATTTTATGTGATTAAAAACTAATTCTTGAAAGCATGCATAATGTATCGAATAATTTATTCTTTAACTTAACTCTGGTAAAAATTTACATGTGCTGTGATTGCGTAATACCTGCAATGCAATACAGTTTCAATTTCATTTCAACATGACATGTTCATTTTAGTTTAATTTCCTTCAATAAATATGAGTAAATAGATGATCAGACACCCTCCTCAATTTGGGAACTTTCTTTATATCCCTTTGTGAAGAACAAATGCTTTGCATTTATGCTTCCCGTCATATTTTGATGGCTCCAACAACACCTGGACATTGTTTAGTGAAGACTCATCATCCCAATCTTCATAGAACATAGGCTCGGATTCCCTTTCCTGTGAGGTTGCTGCTGTTCTCCCACTTTTCCCTCTTCCTTCACCATTCTTGAATGCTTCCTGTCTCAACATCTCTTTCTCCACATCTTTCTCGTCTGCTGTTGTTCCACTTCTTCCAAGCCCTCCCGCCATAATAACCCTCTCACCACCGCCGCTACCCACAACAACTTTCCCTTTCATGTGATTGAGGACTGATGCCCGAAGCTCTTTCTTCGAAGAGTTCCCCCTCCACTACCACTGCCTACACCTGAACTCCAGCTTAGATTTTTCAACAGGCGAATGCACCATTTGGATAGAATTCGTTGTGCCCAAGATGGGCAATAATATGATCGCCGCCTTTACCGCTTTCCTGTATAGACTGTAGCTTTTGCTCTGTATAGACTCCATTTATTTACACTTTATCTTTCCAAACGATTTCAATAAATTTCAAATATTCATGTACCGAACTTGTTGTGCTTCAGTAGAGTACCCTCATAATATTCAAGAGGAAGAGAAGGTTTAGCTGAAAATATACAAAAATACCATCATTTTATTAATTATCAATGCAAAACGTAGAAGAATACAAAGCCTTTCCAGTTTTCCTGCATTGCCCCAAAGATTTTAGAAGAAGAAACAAACGTAAAAATTCACCATCATACATCATAAAAACAGCATGACCTTGGCCTAATAAGCTTTACTTCTAGACTGGCTCAATTTTCTGTAAGGGAAAGGGACAGGACTAGGACAAAAGCAAAAATTGTGTGGCTGAAATGATTACTTGATTAGCTGCATCTTAAACTTGCACGTTTGAAAGAGAACGAAAGCAGCATAGCAGCAGGGAGCGAGTGGAAACGGAAATATGTTAAATTGAGCTACTTTGTGACCTGCTCTAAAGTGAATGCGAATATGAAACGCTTTTGTTTTGTTCCTCTCGTTTCATTTCATTTCATCTCATTAGTCTACGACGGCGATGCTGTTGGTCATTAGATCCATTACCAATTTTTCTTTAGGTTTTTCTGCGCTGTTTGACTTGTCACTACGATTTCAGATTTTTTACTTACCAAAATGACTACAAGTCGAGGTCGAGGTCCTTCCAGCACCATGTAGGTCGTCGAGAAATTGTAGCCCACCCAGCAGGTTACACCGTGAAATTCGCTGGCCGTCATCAACGTCCAAATTGCGGTTAAGAGTACACCGTCCAAATTGCCGATGACATAGTAGAATCTATTGTTTAAGCGAGAAAAACATCACGGGACGCATTACACATAAAGTTAAAACAAAACAAACGCAATTCACGTTTGAAACACCTATATCAAAACAAAATAGTGTAATTTTTAGAACGAAACATGATTACATGTGGAAATCATTGTTTCGATTTTTTAATTGTCATCTCATTCCGATTAATTTCAAATAACTTTACTAACTAGTCATTATGTAATTAAATACAACAGAAAATGGTACGAACGAGCTAAACTAAACATCGCAGCAAATAATGAGCGTGAGACAAATCTACTTTCTCTGTGTATCTATAATTATAGTTACCTACGTAGGTAAGACGCTATTAATTTCTTTCATTCATGCAACTGAAGTCTGATATGTTCTTCTGGTTTTATAGTTATACATAATTGGTTCGTTAAAACCACTGAAAAACTATCAACTTACAAATTCACGTGGAAGAATAAGAATGAAGAAAGATTTACTTTTAAAAACTTCAATTGATTCAGGGGGAGATGGAAACGCAATCGAAAAAAAATCTTGCAAAAGATTACGTTTCATTCATATTGCGTTTACTTGGGACTTGAAGAGAAATTGAAGTATTATTTGTGTTTGAACTTATACCATTTACTTATATTACGCAATGGAGAGATAAGTATTTATTCAGGAAGTTTTTTATTTTATTACAGTCAGACATCTTTGTCCCCCTGTCTCCAGCTATGTGTATCGGTGGTCTGTTATTATGTGCCTCTTTTGCTCAACCAAATATTATGTGTATACCTATTAGGGTAATTGCTTGTTACAGACTAGACTTGTGACTTTCTTGTCTGTACATATTTGCTTTTCAATTGAACTGATCTTTTGTGGAGTATTGATTCTTCGTTGGAAACGCATTTAAATATTATACTATCCGATTTACTAATATTTTGATTTTAAGATTTGTACGAATACTAAATTAAACTACCTAGATAAATATTATTCTACATTTGCTAAAGTAGCACCAGTTCCACGAAAATCTGTACGACTGTACTGATTTAAGCAGTGAGTTAATTTAATCAAGCAAATAGGATCCCAGAAAGCTTTAAACTTATCATAATAATACTCTTCAATTAAAGTTTAGTTTTGTACGTTGAGATAAAATGATAAAACATAGCTGGGCAGTGATATTTCTTACAAACACATTATTTTGATTGAACATTACTATTTACGTATGATCATGATCAATTATATTGCTATGTATGAATGAATGACCATCTTTCCTTATGGTAGATAAAAATTTAATTGTTAAGCCTTAGTGGTAAAAATCATAATTCTGAACGCGAATTGTGTACACGTGGTAGGTAATCGTGCAACGGGCAACAAAGCGTGGGCGGCTTGGTTTTGTTAGTGGCATACGAAAAGTAGCAAAATAATGCGAAGAAAAGCAAATATGGAACAAACCAAGTTTGAAAAATTTTTTTCAGACGATGGAGATTTTTCAGACCTGTAGACGAAATGAAAACAAAACAAAAAACAATTTTAAAATCTTAAATGTTGATTAGATTATTTTAAAAAATACTGACAATTGAAGATAGAATAGAAAAAAGTACATTTTGGCAGCTCCTCCAACTGATTATAAGTCAGCAAGAGACTTTCCAGCTGCTTCAACTCCCCCAAACTCTGCGGCAAAAGAATAAAAGATACATATTTGTAATTAATTAACTTTACTTACCAATCTTTCCAAACAGTTCCTCCTCAAATAGATCTCTTGAATATGCTCCCCATTTTCCAGCACTTCCTGTGGAATCACCTTCAAATTCCTGTAGTTCCAGTGAAGAATCATCCACCCAAGAATATCTTGTACGAGCTCATCATCAAGTTCACAAAAATTACACGAGACTTGCAAATCTCCTGGCTCTGATTCATCATCAGAGTTTGGTATATCTCCTCCTACTGCTTCATTATTCCTCCTACACAGTCTTTTGCACTTATTACGCAATTGATATTAATATTGCATGTTTCTCTGCCTCTGCTATTAGGCATTAAAAAGTAAGTTTGTTTTTGTTTTGATTGCAGTTTCGACTTTATAAGAGCGAGAGACAAAAAATCCTTTTTTCTCGTTTGTAATAATATGCACGATTATGATCACCAGCAGCCAAGCTGTGTGCACAAACACGAAGAAGAGAAGAGGAGATGTCATTGGATAATAGGTTTTGCTTTAGCTCGTTGTTGTCCCTCTTTTGTGTTTGTTTGGCTCATGTTGATGAGCTTGAGCTGTTATGCTGCTGGGTCTTTACTTTTGGGTTTGGCTCTCTCCTCTGGCTCGCATTTGTACCTCTCTATTCACAGCTCAGCAGCAATTCTCTGCTTCTATATGCACTTGCACCGTTTTTCTGCGCAGCGCATGTATGAAAATTTTTAAACATTTTCTCGTTTTTTTTCTCAAGTCTTTCTCTCTCGCTTCTCATTCTTATGCAAAACAGATTAATATTATGTGAGAATGTTACACATGAAATGATGTCCCACTGGGAAAATTGCCAATAACAGAATGTTATGTTCCACTGATGAAATGAAGATGACGGTTTTGACCTAGTATGAAATGAAATGAATTTTGTTTTAAGTAAAACGAAATAGAAAGCTTAAACGAAACATCCGAAATATTTTTATCCCAACTGAAATATTTTTATCCCAACTTTCTATTCTCTTCTTCTTACATCTTTTAAGATGAAGACAAAAAACTTAAAGCAGAACTAAAATTAGAGGAAGGCAATTTGCTGTCATCTCCTCCGTTTCATTTCATTCTACATACTCCACAATATTTATGACCACGACCACCCTACTCCTCTCCATGCAATAAAATAAAATTACAAAGTACGTACGACGGAAAAGTTGAAAAACCATTTCATAAACATTTACAATACAATCGTCCATGCATCGTTTCAATATTAATTAATGAATTCTGTCGTTTTCCGTTGGCCATATTCCCATTCCAGCGCCAGCTCCTTAGGGGTCCTTTTCCAGTCCCAACTTTTAGTTCCTCTAAGCAGGTCTCCGGCTTGACTTGACCTTCAGAAATAATTAATTCATTATTCATTTTATGTAGGGGGACAGGAGCTTTCTCTGTGGCCATTTATATTAAAAAATTCTGGTAAAACTTAAACGAATGCAATTTTGTCAGATGACGGAAGGGCAGATAACAAAAATTTAATTAATATGTACATAGCTTTTTTCAAGGACATTTTATTATGAGTTTCTTGAAGACGGACGAGACTAACTCTTGTTCGTCGTCTTATTGTTATTGCTCCGTGGTCTGCCGATTTACATTTAATGAGATTTTTATCTTATTATTCTTCAACTTTGGGCGTTCATTCATTCAAGCATGAGAGTTCCTACAAGTTTTGTTTTCTCTCGAAATTTGTCCTATGTCTGGTCTGAAATATCGATAATTACTTATACGATAATATGTGCGTTTTGTTGGATTTTCGGTATAACCTTCAGCTTCAGCTATTGAATGATGATGATAATGGAGCACTGCAACAGTTTAGATAATAAAAACATCGGTATGCTTTTTGTGTAATTATATAATAACCGTGTAATGCTGTCCGCATTGTCGTAAATTACATTATATTAATTAAGTTAGTAGTCTTATCATGAAGATTCTCATTTTATATGTATCAGCAGCAGTATCTTTATATAACTAACAAGTATATAGCAGCAATTACGTAATATTTTTAACCGTAATATTATGTTTTATGTAAGTTTAGATAACTTAATTAATAACTTCGTGTCCGGTGTTCATTCCTCATACTCGGATTTCAGGACATGTAATTTCAATGAGTTCACCGCTGCAACTGAATCCATCGGTATTTCCGTAACAATTTGGCTAAAAATAATAGACAGACGATTCTGTAAGAACTTTTGCTTAAACTTCTCCAATCTCATTATCGGATCCACTACCACCTTCATTTAATGATGATGGCGCTCATTGTATAATATTTATGCTATACTATCTAACAAGAGTTACTTACAGTAAGTAGCCTAGTAGCTATAAAGTCTCTTTCCATTCTAAACCGAAGCTACAAAAACTGCTGTACATTCGAGACGGCTTGACCATTTTTACATATAATAATACCATTTATGCTTTTTTTAAAATTCTTTATTATGCACAGGCACAGGGAGCAGTACGTACACTGAGCATAATATTGCAATCTATAGTATGTAGTAAAAAACACATTCAAAGTGTAATGAACATCTATGACAATTAGTCATTCACGTGTGTGTGACTTTACTTTATAGGGAAACAAGAAGCAAGCATAAGGCATAAGGCATAATAAGCAAATATATAGAAAAGGGTTTCTTGCGTTGTCTTTCTGTGTACAGAAGTGAATTGTATGTCAGTTTTGTATGTGCATTTTTATTTGCAAAACAGTACCTGCAAAATAACATTGCCAGATGATTCTTCTCTTATGTGTTTGTTGTTTTCTTCTTTGAGTTCTGTTGTTTACGTTATACTCCTAGCGTAAATATTATTTTGTTTCGAGATAATTTAATAATTTATTCGTTAATTGTCATTAACAATTTGTGCCTGACAATTACAATGGAGACACGGATAGATACGGGGTCCTTCATATTCCAAAATCCGTATGAGCGTGTGGCTGTGTTAGCAGAATTAGTTGAAAAATACGGTGTTTCAAATGGCTCACAATTGACTCATAGTGAAGTAATATCTGTTATGGAAACCGGAAAAGGTGCCCTCGAAGAGGAAATAAAGTGCATTACCAAGTTCTTGGGGCAACATGGCACGGACAACAATACAACGGTACTCGAACGGAAGGACGCAATTCGTCAAGCGGTACTTGTAAGTGCAGTTAAGGAATTTATCCGTCACGTGGTTATACTAAAGGGAATTTTGCTAGTAAAAAGGCTGGCTGTCAATATGACATGCTCGAAAAAAATGGTCATTGTGTCCAAACGAAACAAAAGTTTCAAAAGATTTTAAAAGTTTTGTTTGATTTGCCAACAACGACCATTTCTCTCAAGCATAGATAGTGATCCCACGAGATAGTATGTAGTAATATTAGCAGTGTACGGGCGCGGCTGTAGCCCTTGTACATTTATCTATATATCAAATATTTATTTATTTATCTATTGTTCCTCATGATAATTATAAAATCCATGTTTTTCGAATTTTATAAAGGATGTAACAAAAATCGAGTTTTACCTAAATACGGTGTTCAGTGACGAAGAATACAAGAAGATATACGACTCCGTTCTGTATGGGCCAGAGGGTACAGAACGAGATGCATTCCAAGCGGTCTCTTCTTTACACGAGGGAAGGTCAAGAGCAACTATATCCCAATTCCACTACTCCATTCTTAGCATGCATGAAGAATTGGTGTCACACAATGAAGAACGAAATGACAAACAGCAAGGTAAATAGACAAAAATAAAAATTTCTGTGTATTTTGTCTAAAATCATAGCATTTATGACTGTTTTAATACTATTATAATAAAAAGGGTTCTCATTTTTATGTGTAGATGAAACAGCACCAGTCACATCGATTGTTCTGCCCGCGGAACACCACAATGATAACAATGGAGTTGTGAAACCTGTTGAAGCTCTG
>JAHZNJ010001879.1:0-14658 GCA_027744475.1 Lepidocyrtus cf. sotoi NNG-2020 | reverse complement strand
CTCTCACATGCCAGCACAGTGTAGTATGTGTTCAAAAAGGCTTCCTCAACAGATTCTCCACAACAAACAACGCCATGATTTCTCAAAAAGAGGACCTGAAGAAAAATAGTCGGTGTTTTAATTTAATAAATACTTAATTACTCTTTTGGTTTTCAATAAAATTGCATTGGTATTCGCGTACCTTGTTGAACGGTCCCAAGTTGCGGATGATGAGATCTTTCTCCGTAGCATCAACCAAAATTCCATTGTATTCGTGGTAACTTACTTCTCCTATAATAGCTGCCTCCTGACAAACCGGCAATAACCCACACTTCAAACTGGACACCTGTTTAACAAAAAGACAACCACTTATTTAGTACTGGAAAATTTGCCCTCGTTCGTTATTATAAAACGACAAACTGAGAGTATTAATTAAATTATTAGAGCTTACCGCAACCACCGATGGCAGATGAAGATGAACGATGCACTTAATATCAGGCCGTGAGGCATGAATGGCAGAGTGCAAAGTGAATCCGGCAATGTTACATCCTAAATTGGTTGTTCCAGGCTCAACAATATTTCCCTGTTTATACAAAGAACATGACAGAGCTCATCATAAAAGAACGTTACTCTTTTTAGTTAGCTTAAAAAGTAATTTATTTCAATTTGATACACATGAGCCGCCTCGAAACAGCATGCTGCCGCGCCAACTTGTAGCTGCTCCCATCATTTCCGAGATTTGTTGAAGGAGTGTGCCGGTCCCGGGGCCTCCTTCTCTCATTTGTTGCTCTATAATCTTCTCCAACTCTTCTCGGAATATCTTACTGTTCATGATTGCTTCTACACGCTTTCTTCGCTCCATTTCTTTCATGTCCTGCACGAAAAGTAAATTAATCATTTGCATATTAGCATAATAATAATCAAAATCGCAGCAGTAGCAGCAGTATCATATAGACAGATAAAAAAATTATATCATTAAATTTCAGAACTCTTCTCCTTACCGCGTCAATGTCGGCAGGTCTAAACGCTGCCCTGTCTTCTTCTGAGGTACCATTTACTACTACTTGTTCGGGCGATTCAGCCCCAGGGGGGTTCTTCCCGTCGTCAGACATGGTCTATTGTTGTGGTCTACCTCTGTAATAAAAATACAAATTCACTGTTTTTTACAAATTCGCACTGAAAATTTACGAGCATCGATTTATCTGCATAGTTTTTTTCGTACTTATAAAAATATACACCTAAACAATTCAGAATAAAATTATCATAATCATCATCGTCATCAATTATCATCATCATGCTGCAATTTCCTCCAAACAACGAATGCATTCCTATTCTTATCTCATGCGTAAAATGACAGTCTAAATTCAAAATCGCTCATCATAAGAAAACGGAGGGAGTAGGGAGGAGTGCCAAATCACAGCAGCAGAACAATACAATGAGTTGCAGGAATGCAACCGTAGCCACAAAACTTTATGTCCCTAAAAAATATTCAGTATTGCACCACATAATTTTCTTAGGCAAGCCAAGTTTAATATTATTATGTCTTTGCAATCTCCTATCAATCAATAATCAATGATTGGATTGCGTCAAGCCAAATCAGGACGTAAAGTTGTGTCTGCTGATCATACTGAATGGAGGGCCATTTTTAGTTTGCATTATTATTAATCTAGAATTACCCTCACAAATAACCTATGCACTGTGGGTTACTGAGTTGTGATGAATGAAATGAGGAGAAATGGTTTTTATCGTTATCGTATGGATTTATACAAGTTACGACACCACACCGGAATCCTCTGTAGTAAATGAAATGTGATGTCAAATAGAAAGTTACGAGCGATCTCATTTCTTCTCAGAGATACAGATAGTAAGTTTACATGCGCAGGTTGAATTTGACAGGAGTAAAACCTACTTATCAGCTTTAGATAAGTACGCTCTGTTTAAATAGCAATACGTGGTGGCATGCATGCACACAGGTCTCATATTTCCTTTAATGCTTCAGTATTTCATGTTTTAAAATGATAAACTGAAATGCCAACAGAAAACACTTTAGAAATGGCAGTAGAGTAAGGGAGATGTCACGATAACTTTATATATGACCAAGTAATACTAAAGATAAGTTAAAGTGTTTCGTTTTACGGGAGCTACGGCAGCTCCTCAAATGCCGAAGCATTTACTCTCGCTAACAAAAGATAAGACAAGATTTATAGACATGACACAACTCGCACCCACCAAATAAATACTGTCATGATTCATGATCCATTATTATGAATCACCACTTAAATTGTATTTTTGGGACATTAAACAGTATCCAATTTACATATTATATTTACAATTGTAGCCTAAATTCAAATGTTACAGAGGGTAAGGTTATGTAATTTATTAAATTTTCATCCTTCCTCTTTCTAACAACCCAAATCTGTACAAAAACCGCAACCACACTGTCCATTCACATTTTATTACAGTGATAAATTGATTTCGAAATTCAACCCTCCTCTGTAACATTATTGGAGGAGGACAACAAGTGAATAAAAGAAAAGGTTTCTCACTTTCAATGTGTCTTCCAAATTATTACAACTTCCGTATAATTCCTGGCACATTTCTTATCTGAGATACATCATCGGCATAATTTCCATATTTTATAATAATAATATTCGAATTCTGCATTCCGTACTATCTTCTTTCTTGTCTCGTCTTTACATCAACCTCGTCGAACGAATTGTGAATGGATTGAGAAAGTAAAATGGAAATATCTTGTTTGTATAAAAAGTAAAATTGTTTTCGTCTCCTTTGGCGTTATTGTCGCTTTTACACAGACAAAATTAATTCATTCATTCAAGCAAATACTGTTGAAGTTTATTGGATCAAATATCCTCCTATGTCCCTGTCACGATCAGTATGACTTATGGGAACAAGACAGCGTGATTCAATCAACCAATTCTTTTATCAAAAACCAAAAAAACAGGTCTTACTTAAACCAAGCTACATGGTTTTCGGAGAGGATGAGAAAAAGAAAGAGTAGCTGCAGACAAAAATCTTTGTTGTTCAATGCAATGTGATGTGCAATGCATCGCATCTTTGTAAAGTCGAGAGAGGAATCATTATTCCTTCAATTATTCATGGCAAGTCAGCGAAAAGTTGTTCCAGATACTTAACTAATATAATATCTTTCCAACAAGCCCATAATATGATGGCAAAGAAAACTATATTGATGGTTGTGTATGATTGTGATGATGCTACTGCCTAGAGATTGCTTTTCTGTATGATTTTTTTTATTTTACACTGTTGTATAAATTGGATCATCTTTTAATCATATTCGTATGCATGCACCTATTTTGTTTACAAAAGGAGTCGTGTTCGTTCAGCTGCACAGCGATACGGCGGTGGTGACGATGATGAAAGTCGATGCCTATCAATTTTACTATATTTTTGCTGATAACGGCATCGCTCAACACACACATCGTACAACATAATCAAAATAACCTAATATGAAAATACGGACTTTTTTCTAAATTTTTCCTTCTAAATCAGAGAATTGTACTGAATGCTTTAGATACTACTATCATCATCATCATAAGTCTTCATTCTTCATTCATTTTAAAGGCAAACAACCTTTATTCATGAATATTCCACTTTCATTATCATCACCATTACACAAGAGAACGGATTGTACGACTAAAATAAAAATCTTACAAAGTTACTACTAAAATGAAAGATGTAACATGGATTGAGATTTCTCACGCAAAACTTTCTTAAAAATTATGGGAATGGGGTTGATGGAGTGACGGTATTATGTTAGAAAAAAGGGTTTTTGACTTGTGCATGTGCAGCATATTTGGAACATAGTAATGCATAATATATGATGTAATGTAAATGAAAATGAGTAAAAATACGAGTGACTTTATAAGCGAGCAAGTGAATGAAATGGAGTTTTTTTTAAAGTAAGGAAGAAACAAAGTCGTCGGCCGGGTTCATAATAATACGAAAAGAAGAGGAGAAATGGAATGACTTTTCGCTCAAATTACTAAGCATTTCTTACGAACTTAAAATGACATCAAATGCCAGTGTCAATTCGAAGTAAACAAGTGAAGTAAATCGTCAGAATACAGAATGTGAAGCGTTGCCTTTTACTTACTTCATTTATTGAGACTTGGAATAGAGTTAGAAGAAAGGATCTTCATTGAATTAATGTACTGCTCACGTGAATGCAATTTACAATTTACCTTTAGCAAAGCCGATTTTTTCTCTACATTTCATATCATTCGTATACCTACACTCCCAATAACGCACGTAGTAGGTTAAGTTTTACGAAGCTATCAAAAACACAAAATTTCTCATTCCAAACTACTTTAATCTCAATCAGGACACGAGTCCAAGGTTTCTAACATAACATAATAATAATATTCTTTTCTCTTCGTCAACATCATCAAATCATAAATGGAAAATGAGCGTTCGTTCATTTCATTTCACTCGTATGCGTTCAACTCGAGTCAATTCAAGCTTATACTTGCGATGTCACCATCTCCCTCTTTGGCTGCTCCACCTCCACACCCTTTCATTGTGCTTTTCTTAAACACAAATCCTTTCGAAATGAAAAGACATTTTTATGGCTATGTTTTACGTATCACTGGAAACAAACGAGGGAGAACGTGTAGTAAGTAGTAAGTAACTAATAGTAAGTAACAGCAGCAGCTAAAGAAAGAGGTAGCAAACAAGGAGGAAGAGACCAAAAACTACGAAACAAACATCCACTATTTTTTCAAAATCTATGCACATCTAATCAGTTAAACATGTCACCATAGTAGAAAAATTCGTTTTCATTTTAGAGAAAAAATACAGCGACACAAATGTGTACATCCCAAATATGACTCAGGAAAAACGAAAAAATATGCCCAAAAGTAAAGAAATAATGAAACAATAATGCCAAGACGAAGAACTAACAACATTGAAACATTCTTATTGCCCCTTCCAACTTCAATCCTCTCTTTCTCTGTTCTTTTTTCTTCTTTTGTACCTCTCTTTATAATCATTATAACTTTTTTTTTCCAAATGTAAGAATTGACTTTAGCAGACAGACGGAGAAATGTTTACGTACACGACAAAACAAGGAAATGAATAGAGTAATGCCTAATGGGCGGCGACAAAATGGATATTTAGAGGCTTGCTTGTACTCACATACGAGCTCACATTCTTTTACGTTTCTTTAAGTTTCTAGTAAACTCATTTACAATGCAAAAAGGCATTAAAACAAAGCCAGAAAGGAAAGAAAAAACCATTTATGGATATATATCCATTCCATTCACAGCAGAGTGCAATAATGGAATTTTAAATAGTACCAATGATTATGTGCAATTTCCTTCACTCCACAACCCGGACACATAGGGTTAGAAGGGAAGAGATATATTTATGATCTAGAAGAATAATGGAATGATAGGGATTTAACCAAGTCGAATTGAAGTGTAAATGAGAAAACTAAAATTTAATAACGCAATTGAATTTTTTACGAGAAAAAAGGAAGTAAAACTCTCTCCTTGTGTATGCCATGCATTCACAATTCACGTAACATTTTTATCTATATACAGAAAGTGCATTACTTGTGGATGAAAGTAAATAGGTAGGTAGTAGGTACATAGCCTTCCAGTTAAGGTTTTTTGTGTGACATGAATACAATATTAACAACACAGTAATAGAGCTTTGAGCTGTTTTTACGATAAGCAAACGGTCTTTTAATTTTATAAATTACAGCTGCTAACATAACAGTAATGACTGCAATGAGCTACTTTTCTCAGCTCGTTTCTTTTTTCCATGAATAAAATGAATCATTAATTTTTCCATTAATATAACGAAAATAAGAGAAGGGTTATAGAACATACTACTACTACAGTGATGGTGACAAGGTTTGAGCAAAAAATTGAAGCTTGTCTTGTCTCCACTTTATTTACATTCATTTAAAAGTTATTGAGATAACTTAAGCCAGAAGCCTGCTGGACAAAAAATCCGCCAAATCCATCAACATAATTCTTCATAAATGTTTACGTCTACCAACCAGCTCCGCCATAAATGCTCACTCATATTCAAATCATCGAAGGAATGTAAAAACTCCGACTTTTACAGTAACAGTCATGCTCACTGGCCATTGATTATAATCATCAACATAATTACTATGTATCTACAATACATGCATGGTCTTGACCACTCAAAATTTTTGAATGATGAATTAGCATAAAGGATTCCAGATAAAAGATAGCAAAATATTTTAATTTGTCAGGATTACACGAATAGCAATAGCAATAACTCATTAAGTAATTTCATTGTTATTATTAGTTTGTGCTGAACAACCAAAAACCCTTCCGAAACATTTTTTACACACCCTGAAAAGTTGAACCTTGCATTATAAGGATGATCTATTTGATTATGCATTCAAGCTTGCAGAGAGATAGATGGATGCACAATTACAATACAATCATGTTTGGGATGATGAATTCATGGATATTTTTCACTTTTCATTATGTAATTACGCTACGTTCACTTTAGTGCTCCCTACAAATTGCCAAGTTTGTGAGTGAAAAAGGTTTATTACTAGATTGACTTTAGTCAATTCTAGTCATGCGATCGATAAAGTTGTCTGTCCGTCTGTCTGTCTGTCTGTCTGTCTGTCTGTCTGTCTGTCTGTCCGCAAGATAACTGACGAACGACAAAACAGAATTCAATGAAACTTGGCAAAAAGGTTCCTTGGGTACTCCAGGAGAACCCCTATTGTTTTTCAGCGAAATCGGTCCAACGCTTACAGCGTCGGAAGTGAAAATGTAAGTGCTATGCTATGAAACAGTATTCAATGCCAAGCAAAGCATAACAGAGCAGCTGAGAGCAGAAGCAACATTGTAATGATACTAATGGGCAAACAAAAACGGATTTGCACAGTGCGGGTAAATATGGCGCGCGTAGCCAAATATGGCGCGCGTAGCCAAATATGGCGCGCGTAGCCAAATATGGCGCATGTAGCCAAATTTGGCGCGTGTAGCCAAATATGGCGCGCGTAGCCAAATATGGCGCATGTTACTAAATATAGCGCGCGTAGCCAAATATGGCGCGTGTAGCCATATATGGCGCGCGTAGCCAAGTATGGCGCGCGTAGCCAAATATAGCGCGCGTAGCCAAATATGGCGCGCGTAGCCAAATATGGCGCAGGTAGTCGAATATGGCGCGTGTTGCAAAATCATTGTGGAACAAGAAAATTACGCTTTTAGATAGTCAATCTAGTCTCAGGCAGCTTACCAGCTGTTTATTTTTATTATCATATCATTACATAAACACTTATCTAAAGAGCTTCTTCAGTCAGCAGTCGAGTCGTGCGAGACGGTATAATATAATATCGATTCACTTTCCTTTGATTTCCCAGGTTGCCCCCGTGCCCACTCTTCATCATCTTCTCTCCTTTCGTTTTCTCATGTAAAGTTGTCTATGCTTTTCTAATCAGTGTGAATAACTTGCAATTTTACGGAAAATATGCACTTTAAAGGGAAAGTAGTAAAACAGCATCAGCAGCACCGCAGCGGTAGCAACAGCAACAATAAGCGCTTTAGTTTCGATTTCAGCTTGGTTTGGACTATAGTTTGCAATGCAAACACAATAAGAAGAAAAATGATACCCTTTTTTATTCCAATCTTTCTTTTTTAGTATGTCAGGCCATTATCTAAATTGAATGGATGACTAATCGTAGTAAAAGTAAAACCAGCTAAAACGTAACGGATGTATTCCGAGTATTATTTACCGTGTCGTCGTGCGTTTTGCAATTTTCACTTTATAAAAGCATCTTCATCGTCATCATCATCATCATCATCAGCAAGAATGGAAGATAAAATAGTTGAAGTTAGAAGCAGCAGCCAAACCAAATCCAAAACACAGCCAAGTCATATAAAACTACACAGGTTTATAAAATCCTGTCTTGCTTTAAAACAAACCAATCCACCTGCTCCAGAGAACCACTACACTACAGAACTCTGAAATGAACTACGTATCACATCCACATCATCGCCTTATAGTATAGATATTTACTTCTTTACAGCATTTATAAATTCACATTGGAAAATGTTCTTTTTTTACTATCTACGTTTTATTCCATTTATTTACGTAAAATCTGGCTATGATATGAGATGAAATGAGATGAGAGAGTGAGAGAAAGAGAGAAAGTAATTTCGACAACATTTATTTATGTAAGCTCTTTGCCTATAAAAATTCTGAGAAAAGAAGAATAGCTGAAAGCAAAGCATAAGAGAAAGAGAAAAGGGAAGAGAGAGAGAGAGAAGTGGAAATGAATTGAAATGAAAATGCTCTCCTCATGCTTATTCAATATCAAGTTACCCTTATCCAGCCAAGCCACTACTTCACTTCACTCAACTTCAACTCCACTCCACTCCAGATTATATTCATGCATAAAAGCTTTTGAAATTATTGTAATTTTATGTACATAATACTACATTTGAAAGGTGAACGTATTAATACTGTTATTTTACTCAACAACAATAACAAAACAACGTACATAAACAACAAAAACATAATAACATTCAACTCACGTGTGCCAACATAATCCTCTGACCCATCATCATCATCATCATTACCTTCCATCATCTTAACGATAATTATAATTATTCTTTCCTTCTTTCGTTATTCCTCTCACAATCATAATATATAAACTTTTTAAAGCTCTAATTCCATTTAGATTTTATATCTTCCTCCAATCTCACCCCTCCTCACCAGTGATAAATATCTAATCGTTTTCTTCATCTTTTACTATATGCAAAATAATCGTTTCCTTCTTGGAACTCATTATTATTAGGAGAGTCACCTGGAAACCCGTGAAAAAACATCCTTGTCAAACTCCTCTAGAGTTGTATTGTAAAACCTCTCATAAAATACACAATAGTAGCATTAACAGTATTAGAGATTCATATGCCATTCATTCACTCCCGGAAATGATAAATTTTTATCTAGCTACGTTCTCGATCTTTTTAGTCCCACTGTTTCTACCTAAAGTTTCAACTTAAAAAAGTTGGGTTCGAAATTAACGATTTTGTTTGTTGGCTGTACTGCCAAAACATATAAAAATAAACAAACACAAAACAACATAATAATACGAAACAGATCTTCCATCTCTTCTTTCCTTTTCTTTTCTATTCTTTAACTTTTTAATAGGAGACGACAACATCAACTAAGCAAGGTTAATGAACAGCAGAAGAGAAGAACTGAGGAAGATGAGGATAAAGTTGTGTTGTGGTAACATAACGGCAACACTTTCCCTTTTTTTATTGACATTGTATAAATCGTATATTTTTACAGGAACTAAAAAGTAAAAGAAAAACTTTAACTCAACTCAAACCTTCTCGTGTTTCTTTTCTCGCATAGTCTTATTTTTCTCACTGTCTCCTTTTAAAAATAAACTTTCCTACCTGGAAAGATAAACTAAGAAAAAGTCTGTTGTAAACAAGATTTAGTTACATTTATATACTTTCTCTCCTTTTTCTAGTTTCTTTCCCTTTGAGTTTTTCCAGACCCTTCTCCAGATCATAAAAGCATAATGTATTTATTGTAATGAAGAAAGCTTTTTTAATACGAGATGCAAGGAGAAAGAAAGAAACAGAACATAAGTAAAGGCTTCTTTTTTATTGTTAAAGTTTCATTTTAGGATTAAATAATAAAGAAAGGACGGAGTAAGAAGATTTGCGTTTTATTTAAAAAGTTTTGTTGAAGTTGTTTGTTTTATGTGACAAAAATGATGATGATAGTGAGTTTGTGTTGATTTTTCTTTTACTATTTTGGTGACAAATTTGTCAATCATATTTGAGAAAACGTACAGCTTATGACGAGAATCTTCTTGGAGGGTTTGGATGATTTGGAAATTCGGGGACTTTGGTAAACACAGGAAGAAATTAAATAGAAGGGGAGGAAGAAGGGTTATTGACTTGGTTTTTCTCTTACTTATTTATGGTTTGACGTTTTTTTATTTCCTTTTTGTTTTTCTTCTTTTCTCTTTCTGTAAGGAATTTGTAATTTGCTTGTGGAGCAGTAATTTTCGAAGGAAATTAAAGTCTTCCCTTGTTGACTTGATTGGCAAGCTAAAAGTAAGACGTATGAGTGAGACGCTAATTAGAAAAAATTTGAGTGTTTTGTTGAAAGTTTTTGAAGCCTTTTGTTGTTGTTTTGCTTTGATTTTTTTAACATTAAAGAAAAAAAAAGAAACAATAGCAAGTTAGTACGGCTGTTCTTTAGCCGTAGTATTTCTTATTGATTGGAATTGGAACTTAACTTGCCTAAAAAACTAATTTTGCTTCAAGGATTTTTCCGGTTTTATTTTCTCATTGGTTTCTCCCTTTCGAGGTTGTTTTCCTTTTTTCTTTTTAACAAAACGTACAAAAACTGGAACAGAACGTGAAGAGCAAAACAATTAAACTGTAAAAACAAAATCTTATTGCTTGATTTATTTCTAACTCAGTAAATATTTTTTTAAAAGAAACTCTTCGATGTTCATAAATTCGTTATTCATATGCTTAAAAGTCATCACACAACTCATTTTGGTATTGGAAAAGGATCATATATGCCAATCGTGCACACTTAATCGTGCATGGTAAAGTTTAACATTAAATCTTGCTTGTCTTTACAATCAATAAGCTGTACTGTTAAGTAGCTAATCAGATTGAATGTGATGATGCAATGCTACTAGACAAAGAAATTAATGCAAAGGCACATACATAGTTTTATAACAAAAGAGTAGGAAAATCAACAATGAACTAGCTTTATTGCACTAAATCACAATTGTATATTGACAACGCTAAATCAGTATTGGAAAACCGAAACCGTGACTTAAAAAAATGAAATTGAAATTACAATTAGTTTAATCAATTAACTTAACTGCAAAGCAAGTATTTCATTTAAAAACTGCGTATCACATACTAACTTGCATATTGCATCACTTAATTTATACCAGCACAAGCATTTTTATTTATAGTAATTTTTGGTTTTAAAACTGAACTTTTAACAAGACAAAAATAAAATTCAAGGTTTATGTAAAAACCTAATTTTACCTAATAGGAATCTCAATACTATCACGTACATAAAGGTTTTTCACTCTGCCAACTAACAAATCCTTGTATTTCTGCAATCTATCGAAAACACTATTTTACAAACAAAATCGAAAAGAAAATGTACATACTTATTAATCCTGCTATTATTACCAAAATTTTACAAACTGCTTTCCCTTTCCCAAATGGTACCCATATTCTGTAAGTGATGCGGTAAAGGCTCAACATTATTATGAAAAGGACGTCTAGGGCAACATTTATATATTATACAGAGAACTATGCATACTAATACTCCAAAAACACCCAAGATACACAAGAAATGTAAGAATTTTCTGAATTTTGAGCTTCCGCTCCAGGAAACATCATTACAAAAGTCTTCTTGGTTGCAATAGCAGATTTTTGTCTCTATAATATCTAAAGCGCTTTTCATGTCCGGTGAAGTATCCACATCTGAGAATTCGATGCAGGGGAGATATTCTTCGCGAAATTTTTCCTCCGAATTTTGGAAGCAGCCGTCGCCAAACACTTTTCTGGCGCAGTCAATATGCAAACGCGGGATACATCCTCTTGTAATGAAAGCAGGACCTTTCGATTTTGTTCGAGACTTATAGCAATAGAAATTCTCGGCGGAACACACCTTATATTTTTGCGTGGTACCTCGAGGTCTTGTAAGGAAACACTTGAGAGCTGGAAAAATTATATTATATGTAAAGGAGAAAGAAATACAAAAGAAATAAATTTTAATTTTTTGGTCATAAAAGTTTAATTTGAGATTGAAATTCGCTTTTGATTGCTCTCATTTTTTTGATGGATTTTGAACTTACCCGGACCCATCTCGATTCCATCTATGTTGCAGTGATCAGTGTTGCAAAAGCAGTATTTCGTGTTACCATTGTAATTAGTATTATTTGCCTCCCAGCCGGAGCAGTTTCTTATCTTCTTTATATTTTCGTAAGTTCCCCAGAAGCAGCCGCCGTCGGCTGGGAAGAGCTTCTGAATGCATTCACCTTCCCATTTAGGTGCACAAGATTTTCTTATTGATGGTGGCGCACGCGAGCCGTCTCCCATGTTTGCGTATCTTTTGCAAAAGGTGTTGTTGAATCCACAGGTTACTGGTTCTTGAAAGGGACCATCAGAGGTATAACAAACCAGACCTTTGTGAAGTGAAAAATTGAAAAATGAGTTACTGCAAAGACTGGAATTATTGTTATTTTTAAATGAAATGATGGATGATGTTTGAAAGATATCTTACCAGTGGTCCGATAAGGAAGAAAATTGACCACAAAGATTGAAACCAGCAAAACAAGTTGATGGCTGATAAAAACTCTATTCATCTTCAAAGTGTAAATTTTCTGCATTATCAAGTAGCCTCACACCAACCGTTTTAAAAATACATATATATAAATAAATACAGAATCAGTTATAGCATTTGAAAACTACATGCTTGAATTAAATTAAATATAACTGACTCCACCACTCATTTTCAGCTATGACCAATGCAATAATGATGGTACACAAAAAATGATTTGTAATTTGGTAGGTGTAAAATATATTTAACTTAAAGCTTATTTTACATCATAAATGAATATACAACTAATTTTGTCTATTTTTCACATCCATATTCACTGATTTTTGCTTTGCAGGAACAGAAACTAATACAAAAATAAAATGATGGTAAGATCAAAAATGAATCTAATGCTAGATATATATTTTACTGTTAACTGTTAAAAAAGCAAGCAATATTCAGCAGCATTTTGTTCTTTGCATCGTGAGTCAGATTTAATTGTTTCATATGTAAAGATGGAAAAGGCACATCACAAATCTGTCTTAAATTAAGCAGTTTAGAACATGCTCAGATTTATACGCATACTTTCATGATTTCTTGTATTAAGATGATACCTAACAATTTGTGCTGCAAGTGCATTAGTGTCGCTATTAGTATGTATCCAGAAATATTACAATGGAATTATACAAAACAAAACTAACCCAAAAGAAAAGATCAACATTGAAGGACTATACCCACACAGAGAAAGACGTTGATCTTATTTTTTATAAGAATGAGTAATTGAAAAATTCGGAAAGTATTCAATGCAGTCAATATCGCTGATATTAATGTTCAACCGGGGGTTTAGTCTAATCTTGCCCACAATGACGACTAGAACGTGAACTGTTTGTTTTTGTGACCTTCAAAGCTGTATCCAGACCAAAAAATGTCACTGCGTGACTGTTGTTATGCCATCTAATTATGGTACGGTATAACTCAGAAAAAATGTTTTTAAAATGGGTTGAATTGTCATTGCTCATGAAGAAAAATTGAAGGCAGAGGAAGCTTTCTCGTGAAACTTTTGAATGTGAGGAATGAATGGCCAGCCATGTTTTAGTTTTTAGAAGCTTTTCAATGTCAACTTGTCAACAATAAACGAAATGTCTTCCTATTAAAAACTTCTAGCGCAACACAATGCACAATAGGAATAGGTATAACGTAAACCCTCCTCTGTTCACGTAAAAACAAACAATGGAGTCGATCACGCCACCCAACATCTAATGCAACGCCAACGCCACCACTTCTCGAGACCACACCAGCAGCAGCACGCCGCGCCGTTCTCATGTCGCTATGGCCAGTCTTACCGAGAAATGTCATCATCATCAATAATAAAAAATATAAAAAAACAAAACAGTTAAACATAGAATGATGCACGCTTTAAAATTAGATGGGAAGGTTAGTGGATTGCTTTGCTTCCTTCCTCTTTCCTCTATAGAAAACCATTCACAAATCACTTAGTCTATTAGGTAGCAGTAAATTGATTACAGGTAATTAGCACACGAGGATATAATATCAATAATCACCCTATCATAACAATGATAATTTTGGCAACTTTCGTGCGCTGACTATGCCGTTCGGCTATTTCTATGCCATGTCTTTCTTCTGCAAGTCTTCCTTCATAGCTTGAGATTCCTTCCTTTCTTCCTTCCAATTCAAGAAAACCTGAGAGCCACGTAGGCTTCATAGAGAGGAAGGACTGGAACGAGAAACAAGTTGAACACGTAGCAAGAAATTCTCTTATTATTTTTCAGGTGAAAATTAATTTAATTTTTATACAATATTTTTACAAATTAAATTGACTTTTAAAATAAAACGTGTTCTATTAGTATGAAAGGATAAATATAGAAAATATAAAAAATATTTAAAACAGCATTAATTTTCATATTTTTTAGGAAAGATTGAAAGATATTATGATGGTGCCGTTGCGCAAATGTAGAGACGACAATTGTTTGACTCAAATGGAGCAGAGCCAATGGCGCAGGAGGGACAGTGTGTATGTTCAAATACCCCAACAGCAGCAGTGGGACTTCCGACCACGGCTGAATGACAGTTTCTTGGGATGGGTGTGGCAGGTGCTTGTGTACGCTTGGGTGCACTTCAAATGGTTCTCTAGGTACTTCATCATCACAAGCGTTCTCTGCTTGCTCATCGTAGCAGGAGAGCTGGTTTACGACAAACACGTATGTTTAGAAGCCCAAGCCCACTAAATATTTGCAAACTATATCTGCAATTTCCGTATTTTTTCTTGATGACAATTAATATTTTTGTGTTGTTTTAATAGTG
>JAHZNJ010001878.1:0-10794 GCA_027744475.1 Lepidocyrtus cf. sotoi NNG-2020 | reverse complement strand
ACGTCAAATTGAACAACGCACCAGAGATACGGGAATGTCTTTTAGTAGATCAGTCAGAGAGTCAGAGAGTAAAAATTATCGCGGACGTTTTACCTAGGAAGTGCGCATCTAAAATAAGCATTTTCGATTCAGAAACATAACCATTGATGAAAGTATGATTTCAAATAGCTTAGAAAATATCGAATTTACACCATCCATTTTAAGGTTAATCCTTGCCTTGTTCTTGGAAAGAATCCTTTGAAAAAAATCTCTACCGTTTGTAATATCATCAAGAAACAGTTTAGCTGAAAACCCTGTAAGTATTTGAAGAAGAGATTTTCGGTTGAAATTGTTTACACATGGGACATTGCATTACGGCAAATATTTTATAGATTAGGAAAACATCTACCTATGTAGCGTTGTGTTGTAATTTGAGGGAAACCAAATTACTACACCAAAAAAAAATTATAGCAGCAGTACGGAACGGATCTTACTACAGGAAAAGGGAAAGTAAATGTTATAAAAATGCCATCATCATAAATAATAAATTTTTGTAAGGGTCTCCCAGACACTTGGCATGATTGCTTTGGACCAGCTATTATATGCCTCCTACATGGATTTTCTTTGTGTAAGTTATACCACTACTACGGAAGCAAAAGTTGCTGATGTGAGTTTAGGAAGAAAAAGTAGAAAAAACTGATATCCTCGAAGAAAGAAAGGAAGAAAGAACGGAACGATCATAATAAGAAAGCTATTTGCTTTGCAACAGTCGCAGTCGCAGCCCTTTGTTCCGGATAATAGTTTGTGTGTTATGACACTACCACCACAGAAATGCTATTTTCCACATAAAATATTTACTTTGTATGATGGTACTTTATAAAAGCGATTAGAAGGGTCAGTATAGAAGCAGTAATGCTACATTCTGATAAACTCACAGTTTTCTTTTTCTTATCTTCAATCCTTTTCAAAGCGGTGTGGATTACAAATATTACTTTTACTATTGAAAACATTCTTTGAGTAGTCAGAGTACCACGCTAAGCAAAGGTATGTACGTTTCGTAGGTAAGGTAAGTGGCTTAGATTGTGTACATATTCAACTTCTTCAACAACATAAAAAAGAAATCAGGAGAAGCTCATGATAGGTAATGTATCTTCTTACAAAAAGTGTCACCTCAACTCAACTCAGCTCCAACAAAAAAGTTTTCCATTTGAGGAGGAGAGGAGGGTGAAAAAAAAGTAAAACCTGACTTGAAGATGATATCGTACTTGTCGACTTTTGTCCCACGCTCATATTTTAAGGAGCTTACAAAGCTGGAGAAAGAAAAAGAAAGAAAAACTCTCTGGGTTTTTACGATGTACTTTCGTTTACCTTCTCACATCAGCACAGTAGCAGCTAATCTACTACATGACCTGAAGTTGCACGAACTTCCTAAATCAAATCATGACTTGTAGCTGGTTTTGTAGAGCTGTTTGCGTGGTGGCAAGAAAAAGAAGAAGAAGGGAAAGCGATTATGTGCTGGTATGTCAGGTCAGGTAAGTTCTCTGATTTTGCAAAAATATGCTACAACAGTACAGAAACAGAATCTAAGCAAATATTGAACTATTGTAAGATTTTTTTGTACAAAAGTAGAACTTGTTTACCAAGCACTTTAGTAGTTACATTACAGAAAGCAAAGCAAAGTAGTTTAGCGAAACTCGCAATAACCCTATCGAGTTTAAGTTTAAATTTGGTTGTAATATTATGCTACGTACGTAGTAAGCGAATAATATGGCGAAGTCGGATAAAAAGATGAAAATAAAAATGAATCTAATGCTAATAATATAAACCATGTTATTCTCTTTCTGTCAAGGAAAGTTTGCAAAATTATTTACAATATTAATCATGACATGAATAATGTTTGTGCTGCTGGAGAAATCAGCAATACTTCACCTTTCTTGTAATAATAAAAAAGTTAAATAAGGTCAATAATCTTGAGTTTTGTCCTTGTCGCGAACGCAAAAATAAATCTCTTTCAAAATTCTTTCCAATTGAGACTACAATTATATTTATCTGTATTTACTGCGAACAGTATACTTACTGCTATCACTTTGTCTGTAACGACGCTGCCTCCAAAATGATTGTTGGACGTGCATTGAGAGTAATTTGTCCATGTCATATTTGTTTCAGGATGGATGAACCAAGTCCCATTTTCAGTGCAGAACCGGGTTGCGTTATTCTAGAAAAAAAGAAATTAACTACGCTGCCTCCAAAATGATTGTTGGACGTGCATTGAGAGTAATTTGTCCATGTCATATTTGTTTCAGGATGGATGAACCAAGTCCCATTTTCAGTGCAGAACCGGGTTGCGTTATTCTGGAAAAAAAGAAATAATTACAATGAAATGAATCACATCAATTTTTAAACCTTAAATTAAATCATTTCGTGGTTGCGGTAGTACTTATTGATTAAATCTTAACAAATTGTTCTAGAAAATAATAACAAGTGTAACAATAATAGTGGAAAAGTATCAATTTCCAAATTCAATTTTCAGCAAAATTGTTTATTATATGGTTTGGTTTGCTGAAATTGTGGTTTCGCACACGAGCACTGGGTATTTGTAGTTAAGATTTATGTCTATTATGTGTCGCGCAAAAGTATACAATTTTCTTTGATGACTACACACAAATTATGTAGTTGATGGTCTGCCATATGCTTGTATTTCCAACAACTCCAACAAAGACCTAAGTAGTGGAGCATTAGCAGTCATTAGTCTATGTTACGACCCCCTTCCATTTTTACTTTACCTCCCACAAACTTTCCCTCCGCTCAAAACCGCAAGGAATAAGTACAACAAGAAAAACGACGCTCACGGAATGAAACCTCAACCTCACACAGATCTAGGATTATAGAAATACATAAATGAGTTGGGTTTCCGAGAAGGTCATAAACATGATCATAATCTCGTCGACAAGAAGATGAAAGCTGCTCGCTTTCACTTGCTTGCTTGCTTTGCTACTTTTGTGTTCCGCTGGTGGTAAGATAAATGAAAAACATTCTTCTTCAACGTTTGTCCTCCTCTTACATTTACATCAAAACATTCTCTCAATCTGCTCTTTTGAAGTGTCGTCTTCATCTCAGCGGCGTCGTCGTCGTCGTGGGGTCTTTTATATGCGACAGGAGAGGAGGAGAGAAAAAAGACAGCAGCTGCTACTTCACATTTCGTATCATTGGCCTTTTATCAAAGAGCATTGAATGATGAAGTGTGTTTAACTACTTTTTCAGAAGTGACATGGAGAGATGAATTAATACAAAAAATGCAAAACTAATGAAAAGGAAATCACAGATTGAAATATAAAGATTGGGGAAGAAAATACCATAAAGATACAAATATTTGTATTTGTCTAAGCAAAAGTTCTTCCATTCGCCTTCTCAAATTTAGCAATTAATTTATCAAATTCAAGTTTTAAATGTAAGACAATTAAGGTTTATGTGTTCTTTTGGTAGTGATTTATGCACAAATTTATTCTTGATTACTGAAATCTCAATACAAAATGCATAATGGACTCGAAGAAGTGTCAGCAGAGATGACAAGGCAAGAGAAACAATTAGACAGACAAAGCAATTATGATATCGCATCAAGGAGAGGGTAGATGAAAGCAACAAAAGGTTTTATATTCTAAATTTACTTACTATGAGCAATCTATGAACAGTTGTGTGTCCGCTTAGCACCAGTGTAAAGTTTGTAAACCTGCGCTATAAAGTTTTATTGTAATGTTAAGTATGTAAGTACTACAATGGAGATATATATTTATTCTACTACGATAATTTTTTCCTGAACTCTTGTCATGTGTGAATTTAATTGGCCATCTTTCCGACTCAATATAGTAATTCAGCGAAAGCACAAACACAATTGTTCTACTCGTCAGCAACTCTCTCCCTCTCTCTCTCTGTTGTAAGCAATCCTAGAGTAATTGGACCATAAATTCTCACTATAAAACGAGTTACTAGGTCCGTGATTAGGATCGGGAAAGCAATGCAATGGACCAGCACAGCATAATATATTACGGTTCGGTATAGAGGCGTGCACTGCACAATTCAAAACCTAACAGTAGTAGTGCAACAAAGGCACTTTGGCAGGAAAATACATGTTTTTCTTACGCTTTGGAGAGCATGAAACATGGCAATTCATTATTAGACGGCACTTAATGTGATTCAATTTTATATAACTTTTCATTCTCTATATCTCTTCAGACTTCATTCTATTGTGAGCAGTGAGTACAATAAATACAGTAAAGTAAAAGACACTTTCCGTTCCGACCGTGAATTGAAGACAAGCTCTTCATTCATCCCATCACCATCTTCTTTCTCATTTGAAAGAAATAACCAGCCACTATTTCAACCGTACAAGTGTACAGTCAGCAGCATCTGCATAAGCACAAGGGTCGCACCATTGCCATTGCCACCGCCACTACCGTGGAGAAAAACATTAATGAAATATACTACAAAGTAAAGAAGAACATGCTTAATTTGCAAAGAAACAAGGAGGAAACACGAAACCATCATCCATTCATTTACTCTCAGTCACATCTTTCCCTTGAGGTAGACAAAAGAAGTATCTATTTAAAATTGACAACATTCATTTTTATTTTCCCCACTGCACATTGAGACGTAAATTATTCAAAAGAACAAGCTGCCACAAAATAAGTAGAGAGAAAGGAGTAAATTTAACTCAGAGAGGGAGAAAGCGAGAAAGAAAGAGTTGCGGAAAGCAACTAATGAATATTATGTTGTTAGTACAATGTGCATAAAATCCCCCTTCTTCATCCTCCATCTCGTCGGAAAAATTTGAGGTAGGTTTTTCTTTCTCAAAAGATCACAATTCTTAAAGGCAACGCAGATGAGATGATACCTCTTATACAAACTTTTCTCTTCTCGTTAAATGTTTGCTCGCAGTTTAAGTTTTGAATCTATTCTATTGTGCTTTCACAGTTTCACGACTATCTACTTCCATTCTTTTCCTCTTCACACTTATTCTTTCATTCTATTGTTTTGTCTGATTGTATTCAGCAGTAGCAAAAAATTCTAACCACCCGGATCCGGATATACTGCTGAAGTTCGCTACTCTCAAAACACAAAAACCTTTTATTAAAACGGGAAATTCTACTGTGAAGTGAAGGAATTTATCAGGAAGAATTAGATAAACATGTAAAAACTGTTTTGGTCTGTGAGCTATACTGATATATTATGCATACTTTATTTGTAAGTCGAAGTTGACTAACTACTATTTAAAAACTGAAATTTATACCGAGAATGGAAAGAAGAATTCTCCCAACAATTTACGAGACCTTCCACTCAAGTAGAAAGCAAACTTTTAAAAAACTTTTCTCACTTTAAATTTATTAACAAGCATACAAGTTTGATGAAGATATCATCGTCATTTTTTATGGATCCTGTTTCTGGAAATAGAAAGATCTTATGCTTGAATTCTATTTTAAATGTACACTACTAACCGAATTAGGCAGTATTTTTTGGCATTTTGAGAATATGGCATGTTTTTCAATGTTATAAGGATTTCTCTGATTTTTATAATAAGTAAAACTTTCCACGACAAATAACTTTTTTTTGCTTTCAGTATTTTAAGTGGGAGACATAATTTGCTGATTCCATTCCAAGGGTTTTTTAACAAGCAAAAACTGGAATAGGAAGCACTACAAAACAGCAAATGAGCCAAAGTAGAGAGGAAAACATTTTTTTATTTTGTATCGTTGTGCCTAACTAAAAATAGAAGAGAACTTTCCCTCTACAACAGAAACACATATGCTTCTATGTATCTTATTAAAATAATAATAAATAATCTTCGTGCAAAATAATAATTACGATTATTACAATAAATGATTGAAACATAATCCCCCAACTTTTAGTAAAGGATAATCATCGGAGCAGATGAAGTTCTTTGTGGAACAGGCATACCGACATGACAGAAAGGAAAACCGAAAATAAATCTTCTTATGCATCTGTCTAACTGCTGAAAGTGAATAGGGTCACCGAGTAAAAAATAATGAGGTAAAATGAAAAACGACGACGAAGTGTATACCTAAAAACCCCCGAATCATTATCATCAAGAAATCCTCCTGAATAATAATAATAATAATAATCTCCTTCTACAAGAAGACTGGTACATCAAACACACCAAATATTTAAGAGTTTTATGCCATTGAACATGCTAAAATGATAAAAATATTAAAATAATGAATGTCTCTGTGAAGAGCAATCCTTTTCCAAAAGATTGTAAAATAGACAAATACCAAAGACGGAAAAAAGAGAAAATGCATCCTTATAAAGATGGCTCTATTGCTAATGTAAGCATCTTAACTTCCTACACTGCCTTCTTCTGAATATTGTTTAGATAGTCGTTGAAAGGCAAAGGAACAAATAAATCTTCTGCTTTTACCTTTGAGTAGAATATCTACAGATATGTATAAGAATAGGAAACAAAAATGCACTAGTATACTATGCAACCAGCAGCCCACTACGACTCACGGCACGACAGATATATTATAATGGTGTAATGTGAGATCATGAAATAAAACTATCCAGTCAAACAACCTTTCTTTTGTGTACCGTACCATCTAGTTTGAGCAATTCCTTCTTTAATAAATGTAATTTTCTCCAAATGACTATATTGTTATGTAAGTATTATTGTTACGTCAAGAATTTCGTTTATTAAACTGCTGACTAACAGTAACAGGTATCTTTCCTTCGGAAACTACCTAAAGACGTAATTCACGGTGGTTGGTATTTGGCTGGGAAACTAAATGGCAAAGGAATATTGTTTGGATTGGGGAGAGAACTTCCTTCCGAAAAGGAAAACATTTTCATTAAATGTTTGACGTAATCAAAGGCTGACAATAATAAAGAATTCAATCATTTATGCTTTATTAGCTATGCTGTTGTTATTACGATGCCTCAGCCAGTAATGTCCGATACTTCCAAGTAAAGTTACAACTCCAAGAAATTGAGCAATTCGATTTGATGATGATTTCTCTAGCAGTTATCATCCCATTTATAATTATCGCTTCATTATTCTATTAGTTAACATGACTTACAAAAGTTTCAGCAATATAATATACCTAATCTTGATGGTGATGATGATGATGAATCGCCAACTACTTCGATAAAGCAGCGAGTAGCAGCGGCAACGATTACAAACGAAAAAAACTTGCCGCTTCTCCTGTGTATTTGGATACGTAGAAATTTGTAATAATGTCCCCTTTCTTGTAAACAAGGAGCCACGAAATGAACGTCCAGCAAAGTAAATATTGCAGTGCGGCAAACAACGCAACGTAACGGAGAGTCAATGTCTTCGAGAAATCTCATTACAGCAAGTTTTTCTGAGACAAGGAAAAAAACTGTTTCTTCTGGTCATCATTGAGAAAGCCTTGCTTGGATACTACGGACGAACAATCTTACAATAAAGCAAAAAAAGTTGTGTGTCAAATAGACCAAAGAAAGACGAAGAAAATAAGATTCCTTTTTTATCTGATCCAACTCTTTTTCATAGAAAAAGATACTGGACGGCTCAGCTTCACTTCATCGAGCATTCCGTTTGTTGATTACAGTATTGTACTTGCCTTTCTCAGAATGTTTTCCAGAAAGAAGTAATAATGCAATAGAGAAAAAAACAGATTTTTGACGACTGCGGCTGTGGACGTCTTTTTGTTTGTCAACTTAACCTGAACTTTACTTACTTTTACACACTTGTGGAATGGCAGTTAATTTGGATGGATACCATATCGCGACAACGTCATGTCGTTGTCAACGTTGTTGATCTTAATGAAAACAGGTTTGGTATAATGTTCTTCTTCCACTGTGCGTTCGCGTTACACTTCAAAAAACCGCTGTCGAGAATTTGCTACATTTCTCCCTTTAGGATATTAGCACATGTCATTGCAAAAGAATTGAGTAAAACCAATTTCAGTATACAAAAGTAGCTGATTGCATTGCCAAAAGTTAAACTAATGGGAATCAATAAAAATGTAACGGCAAAACGCAACGTTTGATGGAAGTTTTTACTAATATGATAATGTTCTATTTATTACACTCTACTCATTGTGCTATACACTATAACAATGTTTGCTTTTAATGACAGCTCTACACACTTACTACAGTTAAATTATTGTGAAGAAACTAATGAGAAAGAAGAAGTTGCAGTGTTGTGTGTCCTGTTTGGCAGATCAAGAGCCGAATAATTTCATTATCAGGGGTGGGATAGATAGGTAGGAAGTAGGAACTGGAACAGCAAACGGAACTGAACGGGATAACAGCTTAGCTTATGTTTTTGTGAGGGCAAATGGAAAAGATGAGAAACTTGTGAATAGCTGAACTTGTACTCGAAGAAACATTCCCGGTGTATCGTGAATTATTGAATTGACAACTGTGTATCACTTTTTACAAGTGGTTACCGTTCCCAAAAAGTAGCTTTGATAAACTTACAATCCTTCAATGAATGAACCGAGCTGTGAGGTGAGCGGAGCAATCTCAGTTAAGTCATTCACAGAGATTCCTTCATGTTTCTTGGGGATTCCATCTACCTATCTTACACCGTACCGCTATTTCCCATATTATAGCAATTGATTGATGGGGATTACATGACCCTCTCTAGAGCAGATGCATCGAAATCACAATCGCAGTCTAGTCCACCTTTAAAGGATGTGAATCAACTTACTTTGTTGCTGCTTTCTGGTAGTCTCACAGGGGATTTCAAACGTTGTAGTGGAAAGGATACAATGCTATAAAACTGTCCAGAGTTCAGAGAAACTGAGAAGATAATAAAATAGAACCTTTTGGCCAGGTTACTTACTTTTCTTTTGCTTTCTTCAGCTGATCGTTATTTTGTGACCAAGACGGAAACTTCAGCAGAGGAACGGATAAAATTGAATGAAGCCATTATTTTGATGAAAATTCTTTAACAGTCTTGTATCCTTGCTTTGTATGCATAACCACGTAAAAGATACAACTTCTTCTTTCTATCTTTCCTCTTCTTGGAATAGTACAGAATCGACATGTTACACACATATTGTGTTATGCTATAAATAAAGAATTCATGTACATTTCTTCCCTTCTTTAAACTTCCGCTCCTGTATCAATCTTTCAGCTCCTTCTTGGTTTTCATCTGCTGGTTTTTTTTTCAGCATAATAATATTTTGCAAACGGAAACCAAAATTATTATCATAACTTTGCCTCAAGTATATTACTAAGAATTTTTTAAATATGTAATACATCACATAGGTAATAAAATAATAATGTATTTTATTTCTTCTTGTGCAACAATATACTTATCGATAAAACATCAAATTTAAATTTTGTCTGGTTTCGTAAACATTTTCCCTTAAATCTTCAAAGAAGTGTAGGATTGATTTCAATTTCAAACGTTCATCGACAAAAATAGAAATTGTTTGTATGATGATGTAAAAAGAATTTCTTGAAAGAATGTTTACATAATTTCCAGGAAAGTAAGTAAGCACTTGTTGTGTGTGCAATCACAAAACCACAATCAACCACATAATCTCAAGTGGTAATACAATTCAAATATTAACGTTTTCTAATGAAAAGTTGCATGTATATGCATGGAATAATGTAATGCTCTTGTTGGATAATTGGCCTCATGTTCGCGGCTATACATTTCCGTTCTCATTATCTCCCTTGATTTAAATTTGCCAGTTTGACCTTTGCATCATATATTTCAACAAAATAATACTAGTTTAAGCTTTAAACTTCCGAGAATATTGTTTACTGAAAGAGTAGCTACCTCTTTAATTAATGACAAACAAAATTTGCGTAACTATCTTTCTTACCTTTGGATGGAAGCCAGCAATGTAGTCGGGGCAAGCTGTGACAGCGACTTTCCCGGCTGGCTCTTCATTCCAACAAATTACTCCATCCCAGACACCTTCACAGTATCCTATTGAAACAAAAAGGATCATAAAATATTCAGAATAACGAGCACTTTCACCGCCTCCTTTTACATTAACTGGAGGACTAATAAATGAGGACAATTTTGTTTTATTACTTTTATTAAAAATCTTTACATACCTGGTCGTGGATTCTGATAACCGAGTAACTCTCTACATTCTCCTTTCTTCCCGTGAATAGTTTCATTCTGCTTGGCTTTTCTGTCTTCATATGTTCCATGACTATGAAGATTTATATAATTTGAAGGAGTTGAAGGAGTAAATCCGCTGGGCTCGTGGGTCATTTTGTTGTCGGTGGTGGTATGGTGGTTGTTTTCTCTTCTCTTTTATGAATTCAAGACAAATAACAGCTGCTCCTATCAATGCCTCCTCCACCGTTGTTGTTGCTGCTGCTGCCGCCACAAAGAACACTAATGGAACTGTTGCTTTTCTGATGCCTCGACATTCAGGTTTCCTTCAGCTTCAGCAGAGCAGACAAATAAACTTTCCTTTAAATGTCATAAATCGCGTATAGCACCCCTGAAGTAAAAAAAATAGAACGATATACCACCTTAAAAGATTGTATTAGAAAGAAAGGGATGGCTGCATTGAGTTACGGAAACATAGGTTTTTTCAATACAAACAACAGAAAAGAAGATAAAACCATCGGAGAGCCTTTTTCCATTTTCCCATATTTTGTTTGAGCCGCCTTCAGGCAAAAACCCTTTCATAAAGAGCTTTCCCCGTCGTCGCTCGCTCAACACAAAATTTTCAATACTTTTCCTAAGCTTGCCTAGCTTTGTGTGCTTTTACACAGAATCCAATTCAAATCATTACTTCATATTATGATTTCCTTTCTTACTGAACTATCTAATCTTATATCTAA
>JAHZNJ010001877.1:0-13305 GCA_027744475.1 Lepidocyrtus cf. sotoi NNG-2020 | reverse complement strand
ACTTCCTTAGGTATCATAACGGCAATTTGACAGTCTCTTGAGTTTTTAGATATTTCATGTTTACAACAAACAAGTACCGGAAATGGAATTAGCTACACTTTAATATTGTACTATTTTTGTTTTCTGCTTGTTGAGTTAAATATTGCTCTTATCTCTTGAGAGTTTTTTAACGTAAAAGCATCACTTTTATTGCAGACAATGAAAATAAAAAAGAGGGGAAAGGGTTTTCTAGGAGAACCTTTTTTGTCGAATAGAAACGGTTTTGCTGCTTTTGCATTCATTATCTTTTGTTGAACTATAAAGCGTAACTGAATGCAAAGCAGAAATTATAGCGTAATATTAGAATTTAGGATGAGGATAAGGATAATGTGGAAAAGCAATAAAAAATTTGGAAGTGGTTTTTTATAGGAAACGTCATTAAATCAAAGTAATTTTGAATGATTGAATGAGACAGAGGAACGGTTTATATGGATTTGCTTTCCCAAAATTTTTTAAACTCAAATTTTTTATTTAACCTTTCCATTTTGAAATGCTTAGTTAGTACTTTGATGGAAAAAAGGATGGTAGATTTTCATTTTGTAGTTAAGACTTTTATTGTAAGACGCTAGTTAAAATTGAAAAAAATAATTTATTAAGGATGAGTGTGTTTGTCGTTAAATAACTTGAATAATATTGATGATGACAAGAACTTGGTCCCCTTTTATGTATTCGTTAAATTCAAGTCACTCCCATATGTGCCGTAATAAAATCATGATGACGATGCGATGATGCAGCAGAGACTTTACATAAGGCTGTTAATTTTGGAATTTGAAATAAGCGTTTTTTTTTCTTTATTACTATTTTGGCATTTCTTCTGTTTTATTTCATTAAATTGGTTTGTAATCTTGAGTGCCTTCCTCCTTCGTGCTATACTTCTGTTTTGTGTCAAGCCAAGCAATTAAAGAAAACTTGTATTTTTATTTTTATGCTGGTATATAAAACGTAAAGTTGTTTGTATGTCACCGGAAATTAGCTGGTAACTTTTAGCCATTATTATTTCAGAGGAAATGGGCATGATTTCGTCTCCACGAAACTCAACTTCCGTTTTCGTGTTTCTTACCTATTTTTTGGTGACAATGATTAATGCATGGAAATGCTTTGTGCTGGGGGTGCCTGGTTTGTAGTATGTATAGCTCTGGGCTGTAAAAATAAACCCATTCTTGTATTTTTTGTTTTAAGCCTTTTACTCACAACATCTGCCATTGTTATGTTATGCGTAGTTAGACTTTTCTGACTGTGACAGGCTTAATTTTCCCATGTCAAAATAATATTGCTCTGCAATATTTCATGTTGATTTTCGCCTACACCTTTTTTGCCTTAGGGGAGAAAGCAATTATTGTAATTTATTTAGACAGTGTGGCAAGCAGTTTTTAACAGGAGACAAAATCTAATTTCTAATTGCAGGCGGTTCTGGTGCCATTCGAAGGAGGTTGCATGGCAAGAGAGCATTATTGGCCGACTGGTTCCAAAACTCCACAAGACCAGGAAAAAAGGGCACTCGCTGCAGAGCATGACCGGCAGGTCAGACACCGCTCCGTGGCCAATGACATTCGTTCTTGATTTACCTGTGAGTATCGCTAGGCCGGATGGGGAAGAGTATCCAGCTAAACCACGTCTTCGTAGTCATGATAAGGTAAAAAAAAGGCTGCTGTTAAAAATATATCACAATCTATTTTTTTAAAAACATGAATGGTTTATGCCTAGTGCAAAGTAAGATGCCTAAATCGGGTTCTAAATTTTTATCTTTGCAGCGTAATGAAATTCAGAAACCTTATATTCAAGGTCCACCAAACAAAACGGTTTGGAATCCAATAGACTGCTTAGAAAGGACTGTAACTCAACCGTCGTCGTCTTCATCGTCATCGTCACGGTCAGGAGGGAACAAGTCAGCGTCGAAAAGTAGCTCTCATTGGGGTTTAAGCTGGAGTCGATCCAACAAATCACCTCCCTCACAGGGTCGACCCTCTCGTGGCCAGTCAAGGCATGCTTCGAATCCATCCACTAGTGTCAGGAATGCACCCAATTCTTCTTCATCTTGTGAGACTGCTCGTGGTAAATATGGAGGGGGTAGCAGCACTGGGGCTGTTGTTGTTGGTGGCGGCAGAGAAGATGGGCGACTCCCTATCGGTGTTGTTGTTGGTGGCGGAGTTGCTCCCATTTCCTCTTCTTCGTTGCTCTTGTCTTCGCTCATTCCGTCATCATCCTCCACATCCACAAGTTCGTTGGGGACAATCCCAAACTCATCTCCGCTAGGCTTTCATGGAGCAGCAACGTCGCTAGTTGCTGGTGATACTGTGCATAGTGCATTTGCTAATCATAATCATCATCATCATCATTCTGTTCATTCGGCTCCACTTCAGCAGCAACAGCCACATCCTCCTCCTCAATCTTCTAGCAAAGCATCTTCAACGTCTTTTCAACAACAACAGCAGCATGAGCCGTTCTTTTCTGGAGGAGCTGTTGGAGATGAACATTATCATCATGAAATGAACGAACCGTCACGGACTAGTCCAAATAATAACAATTCCAGTTCATCAAGTGTGACATCTCCATCAACGAACGTTCTGACAAGGCTGGTAGACGCAGATGTAAGGTTCTTTAGTAGAAGTCATTCTTGCTCGAGTAAGGAGTCGAAGCGATCTAATAATTATAATAATAATTGTAATAATCATAACGGGAAAAACGGAAAATCCCACAGAACTGATCAGTTGTCGTGTGCTTCAGTTCGCCCTTCTTCCTCATCCGCTGCTGCTGCACATGATCATCATCATCATCCGCCTGCTCTTCAAAGTTTTGCTGATAATAATATTAATCCAAATTGTTCAAGTAGTACGATTGTAATGCCTAATAATGAGGGAGGCCAAGGCAGAGCTGCCATTTTGTGTGGTGGACCAAGTTCACCCTCTTCTTCTTCGCCAGCTGAGGATGTAAGAATTGGAGGGGGAGGAGGAGGAGGAGTGGAACGCATGATGACCACTGACGACGCTTACTGTTGTGATGCAGATGATAATGACGATGGTGCTATTCATTATACGAATATGACATGCAGTGATAATTTAATGAAAGATATTGTCGAAGAAGAAGGAGGACGACAGACTGTTGGGAGACAGCAGCCAAAGCATGCAGGAATGGGTTCGGATTACTGTGAAAATATATGTAGCGGTGGTGGTGGAGGGACAAGGAGCAGAACGCCGATGATGAATGTCACTCATCCACAACGTTCCGTTGGAGTAGTCAGCAGTGATATAAACAATACCTTGAAACTTTCACCGTCGTCGCCATTTATGCAATTATCTTCAACCCCTTCGTCATCAGTCCTTTCCTTCCGTGGTGGCGGTAGTAGCAGTGAACAACAAATCCGAATATCATCTTCAGTCCCTACCACCCTTTCTCATCCACTGTTCAACTTCAACTTTATTAACAGGGGCGACGGTGGTGGTGATGGTGCTGACGATGAGCCAATGATGGTGACTAGTATGTCGATGTCAAGAGGGGATGAGATAAGATCAACCACTGCCAGTGGTGGTGCTACTGCTGTTGCTTCTACTCCGCCGGACTCGCATTTGTCAAGAAGTTGTTTAGTTTCAGAGAGGAAGAGAAACATTCACGAGCCGTGTAGTAGTTTCGCTTCCTCAGGTTTTACGACTGACCCGAACTATTCTACTTTCACTAATAATAAGAGTAATAATCCTAGTTCTAATAGATGTGGTAGTAGTAATAATAATAATGAATCACCTCCATCTCCTTTATCTTGTAATAATGATAAAAAATCTAGTTGTAGAGAATGCAGTAGTATGTCTTGTTGTTGTAACAGTAGTAGGAACGTGCAAAGTCAATATTTTGTTGGAGAGGACTGTAGTAATACTGCCGCTAGGAAATGTGACGGATTATCCCTCCCCTCAGTGGATGGTTCAGTCAAGAACAGCGGCACCAAGACTAAGGTTGGAAATGAGACTGCTCATCATTGTGAACTTTCCGAAAATTTTATCGCCAGTACGGATCAGTATTGCACTGCTGCTGAGCTCACCATTTCTTCTTCCTCTTCGGCATCTTCATCATCATCATCAGCATGTTCTTCTTCACTCGCTGCTGCCACCACTTCCGAGTCAAATAGCAGAGTACAGAGTAGTAGGAATGTTAATAGGCTGCCTGTGGAGGGGTCAGCAACGACGATGCCGCAAGGCATAGTAATGACCCCCTCATCATCATCATCATCAACACAACCTTTCTCTCAGTCCACCTCCTCAACATCGTCAAATTCTTCTTCAGCTCTTTCATTACTACCAGATAACCAGAATTCTCCTGCTTCCCCATAGAAGAAATTCCATTAAAAATTGATTTTTTTAAAGATTTTATTCAAATAATGTTCACCATTTTAAACCTATTTTTTGTCCTGTTGGGCTTCATCAGAACGTTTTTAGAATACGAGAATTGCTATTTAAGAAGCACATTATTAATTTCGTTTTATCTTTACCTCTCTCTCTCTATCTCTTTCAGAGAAAGGAAGAAATTTTAAAGCTACTGCTACTTAATTAATAAATGCTATTCATAATACAATGTTTTAGCTGGCTTACGGCTTCAAACTATTAAAGAAAAACACTAGTGAAATTAAATTTTTAACGACGACGATTGATAAATAAATACACAAATTTTAATNTCATAATACAATGTTTTAGCTGGCTTACGGCTTCAAACTATTAAAGAAAAACACTAGTGAAATTAAATTTTTAACGACGACGATTGATAAATAAATACACAAATTTTAATTTGTTCATTTTACGTTAGATTAACTATATTTGTGAAGAAGCATCATAGGTGGTTAAAGAAAAGACCGATCCAAATGTATTTTAGAAACGGGACTGGAAAGAGAAAGTAACTACGTGGTTGTGGGTTGATGGATGATTTTGCTGATGAGATTTGCTTTGTTGATGAATTATGAATTGATTGAGCTAGCCAAAAAAACCGCCTTTTTGTGTAAACCAAAAAAAGATAACTGATTTTCTTCATTTATAAGCAATTATTTATATGTGTGAGACAATTTTTTGAACAAAAAAGGAAAAGCAAAGTAGAAGGTAGGAAAAAAATATGTGTATTGCTGTTGTTGTAACGTAACGTAAGTAAGTAGATCAGTCGGAGACAGAAAAAGGGTGTGTGATTATGATGGTTTTCATATTATTACTATTAAGGATAACTTTACTTACAAAAGAAGAAGATGAAAGTAATAAAACGCGTTATTACTATTATATAATAGTTGTTACTACTCTGCTATTACTGCTACAATTAAAAACTTTGTACTACATAAAATAATTATTATAATAAATACAGGAAAACACATAATATTCTTATTTACATCTATGTATGCGTTTTATCATCACTACTATATTATTATTGGTAAAAAAATTAATTTAATTTGTTACAAGATCAGTGTACAGTAGCTTTTAATTATAAGTAACAATATAGCTTTATATTATTATTATTTACAATTAACTAAACAATATTATGCTAGCTACTTATTCAACACTACGATTATATTTTACGTAATATAATAGAATGAATTTTCGTAGAAGTTACGCATATTGTAACTTGAGAGAATAATATGATTATGACGAGAGAAGGGAAGAAATAATTGCATTTAAAAATCAAGAACGATTGAAAAGGAAATGAAAAAATGATTATATAACACACTTTTTGTTCACGTTTGTAATCTTATCGAGTTATTATGTTACTGGATGATGGAAAAGAATAAGAAAAGGGATTAAAGATTAGAAGCTTTTTTGTCGAGATATGGATGTGAAAGTGAAAGGCTGATAAGATGATATTTTACATTAATACGTTCATCGGAAGTTGGAGTTAGGTTTGGGAAGTGAAAGAAAAGCATTTATGTATTAATAACCGAGAAAAGGAGGCTGGGATGATTCAATTGTCAAGAGAAAGCGAAGAAAGCTACGCTGTTTTTTCTTAAGAATGATTTTTTGATTTCGATTTGAACACATTTACCACTGTCGCTTATAACCGTATTAAGTTATTTTACTACTACCGATGATTTTTTTCTGGGTTGTTACTGATTTTAAGGTTTTTGTTTGTTCATTTAAAAAATGAATGCACATACTGTGAGGAGGAGAATGTAGAGGAATTATGGTCGAGTGCTAAAATCCATTATTACTATTATTATTCATATTTCCACATAGCATAATATAATTTATTTTCTCGTTCAAACGATCGAGCATAAATGTTATTACAATTTAGATTTTATTAGTATTTTAACATTTTAAGTTAGGAGAAAGCTTAAACCTGTTTGCGAACGACTTCGGAAGATTTTTAAATAGATAGATCAACTCAGTTATAATAAACAGAAACCATGAAAAAAACGTCGCGAAAATGTGTTATTATTGGATTGATTTCTTGATCTAAAAACAAACAACCCTGCACACCATTATCAATAATTTTATTCTATACGCATTTTGTTTTTTTCTTTCGTTTTTATAATATCTTGTGACAAAGTATAGGAACAGAGAAAGAAAGAGGGAAGAAGGAAAGAGTTCTATATAATTACATGTCAATGTCCTGTGCTAGTTATTAAAAACCGAAATTATTAATCTTACAGCAATTGCTTAAATAAATGAATTTTAATATCAGTTTTAAGGTAAAAGAAATATAATATACTGCATTATTATTATGCTCCTATGCTGCTGAATAAAATGGAAGAAACTGTTAGTGAGAAAAATCAAAACATTTAATGTTATTATTATATCTAGATTTTAAAAAGAATAAATTTTAAAACACTGTATTTAACAAACATTTTTTTGAGAAAGGGAACATGAATGGTAAAAAAATATATAAAGTGAGGAAAAAGGATTGCTGATGAAATCTTTTTAAAGGGATGAAAAAGGAAAGTTGAAAAGGCTTATATAATAAATATAAAATAATATTATATTTAAAAAATGGAGATTGGTCAGGCTAGAACAGATACACAAACAGACAGATGCAAATCTTCGTAATAGGTAAAGGTGATTAAATAATTTAAAACAAACATTTTACACTTCTTGTAAACGAAGAGGAACTATTAAGATTTAAAAAAGAAGCAGGTATTGGAAAGTGCTACAAGCTAGATCTGAAATGGCAGATTTGTGATAGATAATCAAAATATTATTATTATTATTACGTAAGTAAATGATAAGTGAACTGTACGCCTAACGTAATTATAGAAATACAACTGACGATGAAGAAAAAATATAAAATTATTATTATACATAATTTAAAAAGAAATATTATTGTAATTATGATTAATTAAAGTTAGGTAAGAAGAAGAATGAAGTAACTTTTAGCTAGACTACAGAACACATACACACACGACGATGATGATGATCTAGTTTTAAAGAATTAGAAATTTATAAACTTTTCTCGCTGTATTCATTAAATTAATTGTATTCATCCTGCTAACGAAGAGAATAGGGATGATGATGAAGAGAAGAGGAGCAAGAGGAAGATTGACACGCGTATAAAAATGATTTATATATAAATGTAATAAGGATTTAAGGAACGAAAAATGTTTGTCTTTTTTGGGATATGTCTTGATGATGATAAGTTATTTTTAAGGTACAGTTTTAAGGCTAACATTACCAAAAACCAAAGTCTTACAATTATCATTACGTAATAATAGAAAAATAAATAATAATAATCATTATTATTATTGTGACAAGAATTACTAAAAAGGGGTTAGAGTTAGTAGAGAGAAAACAGAAGGAAAAGAGAACGTTGTATCGTGACAATTGTAGCTTTAAAATTGTAATTTTAATAAGTTCGGTGGTGTTAATGTCGAAGAAAAAGAATTAAGTCACGTCACATACATGATGATTAAGGTGACAGAGTAAAGAGAAAGTTTTTCAGAAAAAATATATATACTATAAATGTAATGGTTGGATATTTGAATACGATGATAGCTGAAAAGAGGAAAAATTGTTTACATGTCTCTAAAAACGAAAGTGGTTCATAATCTATTATTATGGAAGTAATGAAAAACCTGATTATAATAATAAATTATGTATGTAAATTATTACAAAAGATACTTCCCGTCTAATAATTGCATTACATTAAAAAACAAGATACATACAAAACAAAATATCAATCATAAGCATACATATTTTATTATATAATATAAATCATATATATTTTAGTCATTGAAATTTTTACAAAATATAAATCAGTTAATTAAGCAATGGAAACTCGTCCCTCGAAAAAGTATCGTATACGCAGTACGCACTCTCATTCTCATTGTCGTATGATCCATATTGATTAATTGATTAAACAAAACTTGATTACTTATATCAAACAAACATAAAAAAATTGGGCAACGCCTGCATTCGATGCTGATATGACGAGGCGAGGTTGACCAACAAAATTAACTGAGCTCATAAAATTGACAGCAAACTAACTCCATTTAATTGCATTAAATTCTGTTTTTCGGGTTTCCTCATTCATGATGAATTTAGCTCGGAAACAATCAGAACCGGTAGGAAAAGCAAAAGGCTCGTCCAAGAAGCCTGTAAAAACTAATAACGCAGCATTTGGAAACATTGCCCAACAAGCGGACGAGTATAAAACTTCCCGGGATCACATTTGGTATTGATTTTTTACTCGTTTTCTAAACTGTGCGTTATGACTTATGAGTTCATTTTCATTTGCATTGCTAATTCTTGTAATTTGACAGGAGTGATGTCATTCGACACGAACAATTAGTGGATAAACAATGGAAAGAAACTTGGCTAAAGCAGGGACAGGATGAAGGCATTGCAAGATTAAATTCTTTTAAAACTACATTACAGGATAATATTGCCAGTGATTTGGGTACGATAGAAGGCTCAAGAGAACTTTTCACACCATTTTATCAGGCTAAGCCTTCTTCTCACATTCCATTACGAGCTTCGGGTTAGTTTTTATTTTAAAATCATTCTTGTCTTCTACAGTAATTAATTAAAACGAAATGCCACTATACCATAAAGGTTTTTCGATGTTTATGAATGTGTCTTATGTCTTATATATGTATGCAATCAGAGATAATTGGTTGGCGTTCATCAGATCCAGCAAACCTGTTAGATTTCTTCCGGACAACGTATCTTCCTGGAAAGAAACGATTCGTTGCAGAGCAATACGGCTATTACAGATGCATGAAATACTTGGAAAACGTTAACGAAACCATGTTGGATATGAAGCCAAAACAGCCACCTGATGGGGAGGAAGAAAAGAAAACTGGTGTCCCTGTTGCGGCACAATTACCAGTGAAAGTGGTTAGGCCTCCGGTGAAACGGATTATTTGTTAAAAATAAAAATTATCCTTGAAACAACATTCGCTTATGCAATGAATAAATAATTTAATTAATTAATCTCCTGTAACAAAAGTTTTGAAAAACAGTCGAAACAATCACATTTAATATTTTTAAGCTTATATAAATAAAAATCATTATTTTGGACACGTTTCATTTATACAAGTAAGCACAATTAAAATAACTAAATTATACAAACCATAAAATGTTTTAAACATACGAGCTATAATGCAATTACAGGTTACTGTCCAAATCTCTTTTTTGCAAAGGAAGGTGGCAATTTTTCTAAAATACTATTAGGGTTAACTTCTACAGCCACTAAGACTTCATTTTTGTAGAGACTTTGTAAATAAGACAAGTACCTATACTTATTGGCACAAGATTTAATTGAAAATTCAAATCGCTCACAGGAGGATGTGTCCTGCTGCGAACTACTTTTAGAATTGGGCGAACCTTTTCTTGATTTCTTTACTGGTTCTTCAGTCACCTCCATTCGTAACAAGAACATTCCATCCACTTGAAATATTATTGCAGCCCTCCCACCATCAATCCAAGTAGAATTGATGAAGGGTTGCAAATCATCAAAACTTTTCTTAACCTTCTCGGCAAAAATTATTCTACTTTCTACGTAATTGTACACTTGAATACAATTGTCAGCAAATGTCAATAAAATTAAGGGCTTGTCTGGATGGAATGTTGTTGAAGTGGCTCTAGCATAGTAATTAGGCACTGAGCATACTAAATCGAAAGATAAATCAGCGCCATCCACGCTGTAAATCGCAATATGATTATTTGAATTTAGACAAAAGTGGGATCCATCCTTACTCATCGTAAAACTGTCTACACTATCAATTACAATATCCTCAACTGTATCCAATTCCTGTAGTAAAGGACCTGGCACACAATCTGACACGTTAATGGAGGAATCGTCACTATTTACTTTTAAGAAGAGAGCTTTCCGCCCATCCGAAGATATTCCAAGGATTTGTTTGTCGTTGATGAAGTTAAGATGCCAGAAATTGTTTGGAATAACGCCTTGCTCATCAATTAAACGAAGTCTTGATAGCTGAGCTGAAGCGTCAGAGGATTCTGTGGAGTGGATGTCCTTCAGAAGAAAAACACGAATGTATTTCAAGGTCGAGAAGGCAAATAGACGACCACTATTACTCAAACAGGCAGAATAAATGTACTCCTCGCCTTTTGTTTTGAAATCGAGTAGCTTTACGAGTCTGAAATAAGGACAGAAAAATTATTTTTTTTAAATACTCAAAAATAAATAAAATGTTTTTTTTCAGTATTCTGTCTACAGTTAATCTTACTCTGTCTCTGGAGTGGGAAGCTTCCAAATATTTACGGAGGCTTCTTTATAAGCTAAAATACGTCCTTCAGACAGGGAAAAGCATGATTGTGGAGGAAGAGGTGGTATTTTCGTGACGATTTTTGGAGGAAAGGAACTCATAACGAAGTCAGAATCCATCCCTCCTGAAAACAATTTATTTCCAAAAGTTTCCAGAGTCATCACGTCATTTGTGTGCATAAGTCGAGGATGAGACTTAACCCATTTCTCTGTGTTAGTGATCCTGTTCATTATAATCACAGTGGGGTCAACTCCTGCCGCATATAGCTGAGTTTTGTCTTGAGATAGTTTCAAGGTTAGCACGTCTGCCTTGTGAGTGACAATTTTGAACTTTAAAACACCCACACGACCATCCCAAAAGCTTACGATTCCTCTGAAATATTAACAACACAATTTATTAAGCACATTAAAAATATTTAAGTTTATTGTCTCACAAATAAATATTCATATTGTTCATTTTCACAACTCAGTTGTACCTTGAGTCTCCCGATATAAGCGTGAGGTTTTCCATCATGATAATTGACCAGACTATAGTTTCCTTCTTTTTCGAACGTCCGGTAAGCAGTCTCTGGATAGCATGGCCTTTCTCCACATCCCATAACCGCACAGAATCCACAGAGCCGGATGCGATGTAATTTCCACAAGGGGACCAATCCATACATAAAACACGACCTGTGTAAAATCAAAACAAAATAAATTTTAATTTGAGGAGAAAGTTGGAAATTAATAGTAATTAGGTTTATTGAAATTATTTCGTACCTTCTTGACGATCCAATACTTTTACATACATCAAACTATCGCTCAGAATGTCGAAAATATTAATGAAGCCATCTTCTGTGCCAGCCTATAATATAATAAAGCAAATATATAATTTTTTACAAAAGTTTATTAAAGTTTATATCAGTTCTTTTGTTTTCCGATAAGCAATGATTGAAATATTTGTTAATTCTTTCTTACGGCTAATTGGGTTTCGTCTGAATTAACTGCTAAACACCAAACAGGACCAGACGTCGCAGCAGATTTTGACTAAACGTATGGATTAAATATACAACAAAAATTAACAATAAAACTAAATTACAACAATCATTTGTCAGAAAGAAAGACTGTACGAGAATTTTTTTAGTTACTTTGATCTTCCCAGTTTTGATATCATGTTCTACAATAAAACCATGAAGACCCCCTGAAAAAAGCCTTCCTTGTGCCCAAACAATGCTCTCAACGGATGGTTTTCCATTAATAAGCTCCATGTGGATAAGCTGCTTAACCAGGAATGGCTGATGCGAAACATTCCAGAGTTCTATAGCACCAAAATCTCCACCCCTAAAAAATTATCATAATAATTTTATTTTTATTTGAAAATTTAATCATTAATTGATTAAATACACACATTTAAACACAGTCAACAATAATAAAATTAAGTTTTTCAGAATTGTCGTCATAAACGTTACCTGTAAAGTGCTAAGGTTTTGGTCTTGTCATTTAACCTCATACAACTAATCGGTCTTGGACTGACGTCCAAAATATTAGCGAAATTAATTTCAAATGAGTTCATTTTGAAATATTTAACATTAAAAGCCGTCGAATAGATTTTAGAACCGAAATAATTTCACTCAAACACCTTACTTGAAACTATTTAATTGTTAATTAACCTCCGTTTTGCGGTACATTTTTGAAGTAAATGAAGTAAGTAATTAAAATGCATTTAATCTACTTGACAATTTACTGCTTGTGTGGCATAAACAATGCACATGTGCGTGTAAATAAGCTCACGAGTGTGAGTCAACCCATTCGCGGTGTTGGAAAGGGGCACACTGAGACAATATTTTTTGTTTTGTTGTTTGCTTGGATGCATTTATGGAAAAAATCGCAAATACGTTTTTCTTTGTATTTTTGCATGTATGCATGAAATAAGATTGGAGAAAGCCAGACATGCAAATACGTTCATAGTTTTAAATGGAGAAAGTCCAAATCAGGAAATTATTACGAATAGTTTCTCCAGTTCAACTTCAGTTTCAGTGCTATGAAAAGTGGCGGATTGTACTGTAATTTGGAAATGTTAATTACTATTGCTAACTTAAGGAATTGCATTTATTTTTTTTCAAAACGTTGTTGTTATTTTAGGTTAAAAGTTCACTTACATAATTTACATCGCATTACTTCGTATTGAACACATTGCCTTTTGCCTTTTAGTAGTTTGATTCTAAAATTCTAAAACTGGAAACTCGCATGAAATGCGATATGATGCTGATGAAGGATGAACTTAAATCCCTCCTTTCTTTCGTCATCCATCATTTTTATGGAATGAGAATGACAGCGTCATTTTACTTGGAAGCTCAAGCCCGCTCTTCTGCTCCTGCTACTAACCTACCAATCCCAATTCCTATTACTTACATACTACGATAGGTATTATATTATATCAAACAAGCCAAATACAGAAGTGACTTACTCACTCACAGGCAAGAAGTTGAAAGCTATTCCTTGGTGAAAGCAAAAGCAAACCTGATTTACTTTCCCTTTTCCCAGACTGTAAAAAAGGATTTTTTTACATTTTAGCATTTTAGTTTGGCTGAATACTTTGAGTACTTACTA
>JAHZNJ010001876.1:0-22960 GCA_027744475.1 Lepidocyrtus cf. sotoi NNG-2020 | reverse complement strand
GCAAAGTTTGTATTATTTATTTGATTTTGCGTATAAAAAACTAATGTTTTCATTCCATCCTACGCTTTTCATTTCTGCTGTTTCTACTGCGGATGTTTCCACGAGCTTAGCTTACTTAATAATGACTTCGTTTTCCCCTAATTTAACTCGTTAAATTGGCTTAATCCGTTACATCAGGTGGTTTTATATTCTCTCTCTCTCTCTAGAACTTGTTTTTGCAGTGGCTTATCAAAGACTCTCTAAGGCAGTACAGTTGTAACGAACCAACATTATACGTCTAACGAGTTAGACTAGAAAAGCACAATCAAATAAAACGTGTTGTGTGTTTTGCCTTCCTCTTATAAAGTTTCTGTTTTCCAGTTACTATTATTTTAACAATCAAGAGGCTAACGTAATATAATATAATGCGTCTGCCATCACCAGGTTTAGGAAGATTATATTTCAAATTTCTTTCTTTTCAGAAATAGACTGCCTGCTACAATGAAAATGATGGAGTGAAGCATACTGCATCCACCATACTACCATTCATTGTTATTATCGTCATCATCATCATCATTATGATTGTCGATAAGTTTAATATTATCAACTGAAACGGAAATGGCTATTCTATTCATCCCTGTTCATTTGTTTGTTATCCGTACTGTTTCCAACTTCAATCTTTTCATCTCATCTCATCCCTCCTTCCATTGGATTATTTCCCACACAAGATACGTTAATTGGAAAGTGGGTGTGTGGTGTAATGTTTATACGTAGACACGACAGTAGAACGCTTCAGACTTCTTTTCAAAGTTATTATATTTCATTCAACCTTTCAACTTTCTAACAACAACAACAACAAAACAAAAGAATGAAGGCTATCGTGATGGAAAAACACAAAAGCAATAAATATTACCTTGCAATTAACTTGTAATTGTTTGATCTGATCTTACACTTATTGCAACGTAGCAACTCTCTGATGCTGAAATTTTGGAATACTTGTCGTGATGATTGATTAAGTTATATTTAAGCGTTGAATTCATTTTTGAAATACAAATTAATAAAATATTACATATTTGAACATTTCAGCTATTTTGCAATATGAGAGTAAAATAAAGAAAAACTAAATAACAATGAAAATCCAACAAATGAATCATGTTATCGTATATCATATTATTATGTATCTTTGATGGAATCCACAAATCTATAAATCTCATCTAAAATTAATCCCTACATAACCACCGCATTACCCAGAATAGGGATCTAATTCACCTTTGATGTATTTGAGCCTACTACAAATAAAATAGGCATGAGGAAATGTTTTCTGTCGTTGTTGTCGTTGTATGTTAAAGTAAAAGTAAAATAATGTAGTAAATAATATTATCCCAACATCATCATCATCATCAAACTAAATTCCCACACAAAACAGAACAGCAATATCAATTTCAGTTTAGCTGGTGGGCACTCCTGCTGATTTCAAAGAAAATGGAATATAAATACCTACCTACGAAATACGTATGGATGCATGAAAGTAGTATAAAGTTGCTGTAAGTAATAAATAGATACATAAAATGTTGTTGTTGTTGATACAATTTAATGAAACTTCACAAGCTTTTCCAACAAATTGATATGTTTTGTAATACGATCGGTTGTGTAACAACATAATACTTTCAGCGTTTGAGCTGATGCTCTCCTCCTATATAGGAACTCTGAAAGTATAAAGGCATTTATTATTTATTATTAGTTAGTTAGTTTTCTGGGAGTTCTTAGATCTTCCGTTTTTTAAAGAAGAGAAATGTTTCCGCAACAGCAAATCATTTTCACTTCTCTCCATCTCTCTCCGCCAAAAGCTACTCTTATGTTTATGTAGTAGTTGAACAACTAGTCTTGTACTGACTGAAGCTTTTTCTATTGCTGCTCACATTTTCGTTTTCTTTCATCTCCTTTCCCTTCTTCTTCTTCTTGTTCAAAACTTGTTTACTTTTCATTCAAAGTATTCTCTTCGATCCACCAAAAAAACTTTTCTCTTTACTGGTAGTAGGAATAAAATAAAATACATCTATAATTCAAAAACACATTTGTCCTACTCCATTTACTATTTCGAAAGCATTTAAACTTGTAAACTTTCATCTTTCTTTTCTTCTTCCGCTATTTCCTATCGATAAGCAAGTGAATTTTATAGAATGCTCAAGCAAAAAACAATCTAATTTAAATCATCAGTTAAAGCAGTATAATCGTAGTGAGTATATCTTTGTTTCAGCCTGCTTTATGTTAAACTTTGTTGTCAAATTTGTTTATAACTTGATCTAGCTATTTAATATTCCAAACTAATTATTAGATCGACTCTGGCAAGCGGTTTTAAACCGAGATGAGAAAATACTCTAGAGACTTCTAAGACATTAAAGTTAAGTCATTTGGCGGCATCTTTAATGACTTTAAATTAGCTTCTCACTTCATCTCACCCCAACATATTATCTAAATTTTCAAAACCGGAAGCGTGTTCTGTACCAGAGATTACAAGAAAACGGTGTACTAGTTAGTTTTAAAGCCAGTAATAGGTTTTAGTAATAAGTTTATGCGAAGCTATTACAAGATGAATTTGCATTTGTAAAATCACATCACTGAAAAATTGTCCACCTTTTAAATAATGATTTTGAATTTCACATTTGAAAACCTATTAAGGACAGGAATTCACTGCAATCATCCCAATTACAGCACAGTACAGGTGCCACTACAAAATCAAATAAATAATACAAACTTTGCTTTGCCTTTACTTTGACAAACTGAAGAGATAGAAACAAAGATAAAAAATATGTTTTCCTGAAGCCGGAATTGTTCCCTCTCCCACTAATTATTTGCTGCTTTCGGTTTTTAGTTTATTGCCGATTCATTCCCTACAATATTTTGTGAATATTCTCTACTCTAAACTAAAATGGGTAAATACAAAAGCAGCAAAATAATATTAAGTACGTATAATTCAGTTGGGTTCCCATCAACTCCATTTCCTTCTGCCTTCAAAGTTTCTAATAAAGCATCCAGTGAAATCATCAAGAGCTTCCTTCCGACCTTCAAATTAACTCCGTTCCGTAAAGTAAAGTAGATAAATTTTATAGAGAAAGACAAGTGACCTTCTCCAGATAATTTCATCATTACGAGTACAAGCGCCACCACCATCTTCATCATTATCTCCATTATTTCTAGATCCGATCCTATCATTTCATCTATTATCTAAAAGGTAAATTGGCTTTCTCTCTTACAAAAAAAAACTGCACCCGCCGCAGCCGCTACGCTCAAATTACAACTGAATGAAGCAGAGAGAGAGTCAAACGAGAAAAAATATGTCAGTGTCATTCCCCGTTCCGCTCGCTCTCTCGTTCCTCCGCTTTTTCCCTTCTACCTCATCGCCGCATCCCCCTCCACTCCAATCCACTCCACTCAAGAAATTCAGGAAAAAAGAATAGCTTGAATTTCTCTAGCTAGCATGGCATAACGTAACTTAACATTACGAAGCATTATTCAAACAATATTTTTCCATCTTTAAAAGAAACAGTATCCGTTTTCCCATCTAAAAAGTATATTATTTCATATGAAACGAAATCATCTTCAAAATCCTAAAAAATGTATCCATATTTATAAACAGAGTAGATATTTAAGCGAGGGGGAAAAGGTAAAAAAAAGTAGAGGAAATTTTTTAAAGTAACATCATAATAGAGTAAAGAAACCGTCGCAGTAATTACATTGTGTACGTTTGTTACAAACTCTGAAGAACGTAGAATTACGAAGTGAGCTGAAGCGAGCCGGCCCGTTTACTTTCATCTTCCGTAAAATAGAAAACATTTCTCGTCATCTTCCAGTTCACTTCGTTTTTTCTTTTTTTTTTGTAGTAGGAAGAAGTAATTTAATGATGACATATAGCTGGAAGCGTCATTCAAGTTCCGAAGGTGAAAAATTGAATGACAAATTTGAAGTATTCATTAAATTATTATCTTCTTCCTACAATCTTTTGTTGGAGTGGCTTACTTAAAAAAGTTTATGCCGATGTGATGTGATGCTTGCCTTGACTAATGAACGGTAAAAAAAGAAGAAAAAGAGGAAGAGAGAAGTCAAAATGAAAAATAGAGAGCAAGAGAAAGGAAAGGAAGGGAAAGAGAGCGAGAAAGAAAGTCATAAAAATCCAGTCTTTATGGATGAAATCACCAATAATGGAAAAATCAAGGAATATTATTATATAGATCGGCATTCGGGGAGCAGTAAAAGTAAAAAAGGGGTGATCTGATCGTATAATGATTAATGTCGGGACTCGGGAGTGGGAATATAATAAGTGAATGATAAAAGGATGAAAAGGCTTATTAAACAGGCTCTGCAGAACTCTTTCAAATCATCTCTCAGGCGGCTATGCTGCTCATTTTTATGGCCTTCCTATATAGTACCATAATAATAATAATGCTACTTACTAGATGAACTGATATGAGGAGCGTAGCTTTATACTTTTATACATGCCTATATGAAGTCATTTACTATCATCATTATCCTCGTCGCCGTTCTTCTTCATCGACAAAGAGCTTGCCAGCAGATACATGTTGAGTACTGATGAGTGACTAGTGACTGACTTAAGTCAATAAAAGCGGATAATGTATACAAACAAGCTCAGTAAACGACGTTTACACTTTACCTTGATGATAATGATGATGGCAATGCGACTTTTGCGCTGCTTTTGCTCCTCTTGCCGATTATGAAGGTGAAGGAAAATGATGCTTATGATGACAATGACGCCATGCAATAGACGCCGACTTTATTGTTAAAAAAAGTGCAGAAAAAATGGTGTGGAGTGGAAAGCTATAGTAACTCTTTTTTTTTTCGAGAAAAAAAATTGCCCTTCCTCAACTAAAATTTATATTATGTTTTGTTATATACGTACGTACTACGTACTCAAGTATGTTGACGTATTTACTAGCAACAGCGGTAGATTGCCCTTATTATATTGAATAGAATTTAGATTTAGAAACAGTGATCTAGATTCTAAAATCTCCAAAATCTTGATATTTTACCATCATTTTCTCTCAAAGGCAATTTCATTTCAAAGTGGATACGAAATGTAGTTGTTTTAAATCTTTTATTATAGCCTGAAGGTGTCAAATTGCCCCTTACAAGTAATTTCTGCAGCATACTGTACTCGAAAAAATAAGCAGGAAAATAATCTTAATTCTTTCTGCAGATGTACTCAAACTCAACTCCAGGTAAAATGTATAGAAAATCACACAAAATTTAAAAAATGAAGCAGTATTGTCTCATATAATAATTAAATTTATTCCAAAATGATTTGTGTGTGTCTATGGTATTCCAGTTTTTGAACCACAATAAAAATAACAAAAACCGAGACAATGTTTCATAAAATACTTGCATGAGTGGCTTTACGTTATACCAATACACAGAAGTATACGTATTATTGAGATTGGGTTTAAACACAACATTTAATATTAGGTAGGTACTTTATATTTTCATCCTTACCGCTTATTCGTCTTGATCAGTTTTCTTATCCAAACTAACTCGAAGTCCTTTCGTGCGTAAGTATCAGAAGGATGGCTGAGGTTTCATCAAATAAGATAACTATCATTTTTTGACGAAATGAAAGACGATTGAGTATTTTTGGGAGATTCCGCCTAGGTACAAAGATGCAAATACTTCCAACCTTTTTTCACGTTCTTTGTGACATTCCTTCCTAAATTTTGTGAGACTTTAAAAGTGTTTCCTTAAAGAAAGAAAAGCTAATTTCCTCCTCCAATCTTCTTCTTTGTATTATTATTCCTTTTATCATCGAAAAATCTTTATAGACAATGTTATACGATTACTCTCTTTTTAGTATATCTTATCTCTGTTCTCCCCAAAACGACAATTTCAGTAGTACTAATCTGTTCCGCACAGATTGCCGCCGTAATAATAATAATAATAATAATGCTCACTTTATATTCCGTAACATTTCTAAAAAAACAGTGAGATCGGGAGAGGAAGGGAAGCGTGCCCTTGCTTTAAAACCGTAATAATATTTTCACCGAAACCTAGTTTTCTTTGTTCTCTCTCTCAACAATCACGACTATGCTGTAGCAACTCAACTTTTTACTCGCTTTTTTTTCTTCTGCCTTTATTGACTTTAAACGGTTCACTATAAAACAATATTGTTTTATTGCACCAATCTTCCTTCTTTTTACTTTTTCCTCTTTTCTCTTTCTTACTCTTCACTGTGTTTGTTGTGGTCGGAAGGTAAGATAAAAAACTCCTGAGGAGCTGTGCTTGTGCTTGTGCTAGTACTCAAGAGGAGTTCTAGAATTGCATGCAATTCTTCGATAATAACTAATCTCCGTCAATAAAAACATATGCCGGGGCTATATACTCACTCACTCACACACCCACCCATCTTGGAACTTTTTTTACGATAGTTTATGATGGAAAAGCACAGATCTGATGTGAGGAGGAAAACAACTACGACGACGTTGTTATGCTACGTTACGCTGCTGCTGATGATGATGAAATTAGCATGGAATCTAAATCAAATTATATATTACGACCAAACAACGCACACACACACATTAATAATTACACGTTTTAAACTGCTCCCACAGTCCCATACTATTATGGCATTTTATTCATCCAACAAACCACACCACAGCCCAGAACTATGTAAATGTGAACTGGATAAGGTTAATTATAATGTGGTAGAGCAGACCAAATAACGGTATAGTTAATTTATCACAATTTCCATATCCTTCGTCTTATTCGTGCTAGAAGTTTCCATATTGAGTGGAGAGCAACAATAAAAAAAGTAAAGTTGATGAGGTAGATTTGTTCCGAAACTTTTTTCTATTGTAGAAGTGCCTTTACGATTCTCTTGAATAGCTGTAAAATAATATATTACGGCTATCAAAATAGAGCTGCTGCTGCTTCTGTTGCTGTAAATGATGATAACGATGGTTTTTGATAAATGGAAGTCAAGTTCCAGCAGCAAAACAACTCCACTTTTATATTATGAACTTGGAAACGAAACGAAAGACGAGAGGGAGAATCATAAAAACTTATTATTATTATTAAATTTTATAATATGGCAGGGCAGAGCAGAAGAAGGAAGAACAAAACGCCAAAAAAGTAAGTAAAGCCTTTCTTTCTCCTCGTCGATCAAGATTGTATTTTATTTTATGAAAGGAAACGGGTGTCGCATATCCTGCATGGAAAGTTTTCTTTAAAGAAAGAAAAAATCCACCACCACCACCACCCAAAAAATTTTCTCCTTTAGTTCAGTTCAGTTGAGTGGTGAAACAACTGAAGTTGCAGACTAACTGACCAAACTCCTTTTGTATCTTTTTAAAGAGTAGCGTAAAGTAGCAGACTGAAAGTTCCGAGAGAGAGAGCGAGAAATAGCAACAGTAGAATTATAGTTGATGTGAGTTCGAGAACCAAGTACATCATTTCGATGTTTTTATTATCACACTTTTTTTGCTCGTTTCTTTCAATGTATCTTTGATTATGGCTGAGTGAGAGAGAGAGAGAGAGAGAGAGAGAGAGAGAGAGAGAGAGAGAGAGCAAAGCCAACGAAATTTTCTTTACTATTCTTTATAAACACGTTAGAAATTTCTCTGGTTTTCTTAAATAACGTTTTATGTATCATTTATTATAACATAACGTTGTACAAACGACGTTACGTTTCTCATGACATCTGGACTGTAACAGAACAGAAAGAAGAAAGTGAAATCGTTCTATTTTAAGAAAAAAAAAGAATTGTTTCTTAAAAGAAGAAAAGTGTGTGTAGTGTAGTAGTTGCAGTACTTTTTTAATTTCGTAACTGACATATCTATAGGCTTTAATTTCCCTCTAATGCATTATGTAAAAAGAAAAAAAATCTGTTTACATCTTTGCAGCTTTTGCACGAATCGAGTCGGTCGTTGATTCCACTTGAATTATATTATGCAAAGAAAATTACGAAGAAGACACATTTTTCCATCCTCTTCGTTTTAATTTTAGTAGAACCTATTATAAGAAAAAGCATTAAACATAATACATAATATTATTTACATTGACAAGACAGGGATGAATGGCTTGTTAAAAAAGTCTAATGAATTTCACAAAAACTGACAAATTATGTAAACACGCATTATGCTTCTCCTCCTTCTCCTCTCCTCTTCTTTTTTTACTGCAATGTTAAATGTTATTGATGAACAAATGAATGAATGAGCTCTTTCTCTTCGTCGTTTTCTTCTTTTGACCTAACCTTCAATCCTTTTCTTCTTCTATCCTCTTCTCACTCTCTGGAAGCTCTTTACATTATTTTTCTTCTTAGCTTCTAGCTCGTTTGCTGTTCTTTTAGTAGTAGAAAAACATATTAACATTCAACATAATATAATGCATAACACCAGTCAAAACATGAATAAGACAAATCAGTATAGCAGTAGTGAGTGAATACATGACTAGAGAGAATAATGATTCATTAAATGAACCCGGCGAAACGAAGAGACACGACAAGACAAGCTAAATTGCATAGAATATAGTATAGTAGTAGCACTTTTTTCATCTTTTCTCTCGATCTTCTTTTTTTCACTGGAAAGGAAAAGAAAAGAAGCATAGAAGAGAAGAGACGGCGGCGGAGACACCCAACATGAGAGATAAAGTGGGGGAATAAACTCAATCTCGAAAGATTCCCATTTATCTTCTCATCGTCATTATGAGTCCAGAACAGAAGCAAGAGAGAGAGAGACAGCCAAGAAGAGCAGAGCGCTGATGATGATAAGAAGAATGATGAAGATGAAGAAGATTTCTCCAGAGCAGCAGCAGTAGTAGCGCAGCGGCTCTTCAATAGCAGCAACAGACATTTCAAAATAAAATGTGAATGAGAAGAAGAAGAAGAAGAAGGAGAAGTAGAAGAAGGAGAAGAGTGAAGGAACCACTTTATTCTTCTTCTTTGGGAATAAAGTGCTCGCAAGAGTTTGATTTAGAAAATGAAGACAGGAGTATAATAATAATGATAATAATAATAATAATGATAATATTATATACATACTCTACATCATCATCATCATCATGGTAATAATACAGAGTTTGTAAGAAGAAGAAGAAGAAGAAGAAGAATGAGAGAGCAAAACAAATGTTACTTCAATGAGTTACTCTGTAGTAGTAGTAGTAGTGGCGTTATTCCGCATGGATTTGCAAAACTATCAAAGTTATTGCTTGGCTAACTAAAAAGCATGTGTTTTTCTTCAAGGGCATGAAAGACAAGACAGCAGAGAGAGAGAAAGAGAGAAGGAAAGAGCGAGACCATCATACCACCACCACCACTACCACCTAAGATCATTTCATTTTTTTATTCAACAGTTTCACTCTCTCTCTTCTTACTTCTTTATTCGCAAAGTTCTTACGGAAATTCGTGAAGGCACATTTATTCAAACATAAATATCAGGATAAGATAAAAAAGAAGAGAGAGAGTGAGAGATAGTAATAATATAGTGTACTGCATTGGAATTCCACGTGCTCTCCTCTCCTCCGAAATTCTTCATTTTATATTCGCAGAGCATACGTACGTACGTACGTTCATTCGTACACTGTACGTACGTATTCCCTTCAGCTATTATTATTATATATAGTATAGTAAAACAAATTTACTTAGTCAGATAATTTTTTGTTGTTGTTGGTAGAAAGCTTTCAAAGTAAGTACAAAATTATTTTTAAAAGAAGACGAAGCAGAGCATTTCTTGTTGTACTGTTACTGTACACTGCACAACGCCATACAGCTTTATTTTCAATTCAATCCAAAAAAGGAAATACATACATTTTTTCTTAGAAGACTTTTAAAACTAAAATAGGTTTTTAAAAAGTTTACTTTCCTGAACTAAGAAATGAAAGAAGAAGAAGAAGAAGGTTTATAATAATTTTATGAATGCATGAGTGAAAGACGATGCAGATTACTTTACCCGTTGCGCTTATCTAATGTAAGGACTTATGGAAAAAGGAAATCCAACCTTGTCTATTTCTTCTCCTTCGTTTTCTTTCTCTTCTTCCTTCCCTTCTCTCAAGAAACTGGAGATAGTAAGCATTAGGAAATACCTAAAATGAAAATGCTCTCCTCTTTTCTCTCTTTTATTCTTCTTCTGCTCCACTCTAGCCCCATTTCATTCCTATTTTTCCACCTTAGTGACTTTAGTTTTGGCTGAAGAGATTCTCCTCATAAACAGCAGCAGCAGCAGCCGGGTGTAATTTTGTTGTTGTTGGAGGTTGTGTTGCTGAGTTATTGTAGAATGTATAGAAATAAAGTGGTGGAAAGAGCAAACCTTGTTTTCATGTAATTTTCAACAGATAGCAGAAAATGATTTCAGCAAAAGTAGAAGAGCGAGAAGTAGAGAGAAAACTTTCGTTTGATTAAGTAAATGCCTTTTAGTGTGTTCCTTGTTTCCTTTCCCCTTCCTAAAGCAAAAGCAGTAGTAGTTAGAACACTTGGAACATATCACTCTCTTCCTCGCTCTTTTCTCTTCATGAATTGTTATACACATATTGTTACACAAGTGCAAGTGAAGAGGAAGGGGAGATGGGTCCTTGAAGAGGATCTTCAGAAGAGTATAGAAGCTTCAGAATTGAAACAAAGAGACTGTAAACAACAAAGCTTTACTACTTACTTACTTTCTTACTTACTACTATTAAATAAGCATTTATTTTGTAGATTTCTTTCCTTCAAAGAAGCAGCACAATTTGAGAAAATGTACATTTAGATTTAGAAGTACTTTGCTCCTTTAGTTGAATTCTGAAAAGTTTCATTAAAGACAGAGATATGCGTGTGAATGACGAAAAGTATGCATTTTTCATTTTCATATAATATCAACCAATATAATTATTATCTAACCTTAACGGAAATAGCAAAACAATTCACTAAAATAAATTTAAAAAGAATAACATATTACATCTCAGTTGAACCACACAATGAGGATTTAATCCAATCATTCATTTGTCGTCTATTCACTTATTTTGTTAAACCAACCGCAAACTGATTCTGCTTTTTTGAAAAAATAGTTAAAAACATTCTATTCACGAAGAGTTGATCTCATTTTCTTAAATTTTGTGCTGAGGAGAAATAAGAATAAGGAAAATGCTAAAATGTAAAAGACAAAAAGAATTTAAGATGATTATAATAGAAGAAGAATTGCATGAGCAAATTTGGCAAAAAAGACATGGCTGACTGACTGACATTGACTTTTATGCAGAATAATGATGCGAAATCCTTTCTAGGTCATATCAAGTCAATGTCGCTCTCACGTAGTTTGAATCCTTCTTGCACAATTTTCCCTTTTTTCCTTCCATTTTGTTGGAGTAAGTTGCAGCAGTAAATACAAGTGTAATGCTACACAAGCCAAACCATAAAAATCCTTTTAATATTTTAGCTTCAGCACTGCAGCTACAACAGATCAGACTGACTTTATTCTCCTCCGAGGCAGCGGCATTAGCAGCAGCAGCAGTTCCGTTTATTGCCCATATGCGTATTAGATTAATGGAGGGAGGATCAACCAATAATAGATACTCTCTGGAAAGTATTTACATTACTCCAACAACTCATCTCTCTCGCTCTACTACCTGCTCACTTCCCGAACCGAGAATACCAAAAATGCATCATATCTGTATTACGAAATTGCAGAAACTTCACCACGACCAACGGAAAGAATATCCGCTAATGGCAATCCCATCCATAAATGATAAGCTTGGAGTAAGAGGGGAGGAAAGCACCGATAGTTTGTAGGAATGAATGGTCTCGTCATCAGAATAGAATAAATCTTTCTGTCCTCTACTGCTCCACTGGGTAGATTATTATTGCTTTCAGTGCTGCTGGGATCATCATCATCAGCGGCAGCAGCAGGATCACCTCACACAACCAGGTAATAATTCTAGTAAAAAACATTCACCAGCAAAAAGATTGCATAGATATTTACTCCACTCCAGTCGAGCTACTTATCATACAGTAAAAAAGGTGTAACTCTTCAAGTTGTAGTTGCTTTCTCCAGGGAGACTATATCGAAGCCTAAAACCTAAGATAATGCACCTTTTTTTACACGTAAATAGCTAACAGCGAAAACATGTATTATGTTAGCGGTAATAAAGTTTCTTAATACGACTGCTGCTGCTGATGAACAAATTATGTATGTTTTGCTTTCGTATTATTCGTAGCATTATTGCATGGGGCTTGCCCTTTAAGCTAGTGGCATTATTGCGGGTGAGTTTAAATTCACCTGGTAAGAAAGATGATTATTGTGCACTATGATGCTGAAGTCGAAAATGCTTTCGGTTTTGAGAATAAAAATGATGCACAAATGACGTAGAGCCACACACACATTTATCATTTAGTACTAAATTACATAATATTCGTATTAGATATGTGCACTGGGAGGAAACTGAATAGGTAGGCAGGTAATGCGCATCAGAATCTCTCAGAGTATAGAAATTTTGAAAGGTGTACGTGTAGGTTAGAAGAAGAGGAAGTTAATCTTTATCAGCAGAACACATGGTCGCGTCGGTTACGTTACAACAATGCATTGCGTTATGTTATATTATTAATAAAGTTCTCCCTCCTTCATCCTTCCTCAACTCAACGGTGGTGGTGGTGGTGGTGTTTTAGGTGTAAGTATGGATTGAAGGGCTAAATACCACTCACAGCTGAAACACCACTACCACACTAGAAAGGTGATGGCAAGAGAGAAAATCCGAAGAAAGATTTGTTGCTTTTTTAGTTTTCACGAAGAAAGGTGTTGTAAGGGAAACAGTTTTCTTTTGTTAGCTCTTCTCTCCTCTCCTTTCATTGTTTCTAGAGCAGCAGAAGCGGAAGAGGCATGCAGAGCTTTATGAAATAAAATAAAATACCACGTACTCCAGTCCACACAGTCTTCCCCTGCTTCCTCTGATACTTTTGCAATATTGACTTTGGATGAGTTAAGTACTGTGGAGCTCTGCTTCTGAGGTGGGGGTATAGCGAGATGAAGTGAGATTAGAAGGAGAAGAGAGAGCTTGGAACTTGTTTGATAAAGGAACATTGATATATTGCAAGAGTTGTTCTATGTTCTTCTCTTCCCCTTTTCAAAAGAAAGTGAAGAAGAAGTTGATGGTGATGATGATGTGGATATGGAGATTGGGAAAGTCGAAGAAGAAAATGAAAAATTCGACAAAGGATAAGACGAAGGCTTACCATTCGCTGCCTCTGCTGCTGTTGCCAGGAATGAAATAGAATGGCGCATAAGCTAAAAGAGCTTTACACCTACTATTCATTTTATTAATTGAAATTTGCGTGAAATGTAAAGTAAAAAGGAAGTTTATTGGTTTGGAAATAGTAATAATGAGAAGAATAACGTGTTTTTTATCGACATCAATTTTTCGGTCCCCCTTGTCCCGTAAAGCCCGTTCATGGAATTTGTTTAATTTATTTTGCGTATAACGGAATTGGCAAATTTATTCCGAAACTTCCGAATATTTAATGACAATAATAAAGTACAAATAGAAAAATATTAATAAAAATGGGCCTTATTCTTCTGACAATAATAATGAGCATCACCTACTTCACTTCCCGCTGTTACTTTTACTTTTAATTTTAACAAATGAGGTCGTCGGGAAATACAAGTAAAGTGACGTGACTTAAAAATATAATACTGCTCTAACTCTAACAAGTAAATATTTTGTTGGTCAAATAGTAGAAGTGGTAGTTGCAGAGACTAGTGAAATATTAAGTTTTAATTAAAGTATTTCTCTATTTCTACCTCAAGGCTTTTGTCAAACCATCACCACCACCGCCAACTAAAAACTCGCTTCACTTCATTGTAGAGTAGTGAAGTCTCCTCACTTATACTCTCGCCCTTTCTCCCCACTGGGGAATGAATTCATGGATGACTTCATACGTCTGCTGCTGCTGTTGATGAGGATGCCAAAGCCAAATAACTATTTTTTGTCCCTGTGTTTGTACTATTATTTCACATAAAAAGTTCTCTCTCTCTCTCTCTTCTAGTAGCTGTGTCTTATGATATGACGCTGATTATTTTTACTTTGAAATGGTTTTTCTATAAATCATATAAATCTCCGACCACCACCACACTTTCTGTTTTTGACGAATAAATAGGAAACTATTCCATAAGTATTCTTTTCTGCTATTTCAGTTCTAGATGTTTCTGCATGCATTATATATTGGTTTTGGAATATCGTAACGTAACGTCTGCCTTTATCATTTTGATCATGAGAATCACCATCACCATCATTATATCTACAATAACAACAACAACATCATCAGCCTTCCTCCCACAACAGCTTGTCTTTCATCTTTTATTTGTCCTGGATTGGTTTTAAGATTGCTCAAATAAACGGGATTTGCTCACAGAGCGGAGAGATATCTATATCTGTATATGTGGCCCTTTTACAGTATTTTACATGCATAGTTTTATTAACGATGTGTATTTGTTTCTCCTTCTTAATTTAAACCGGATTTAATGACTTACTGACTGACTGCCTGAATTTCATATATTTTATAGAAATCAACCCTTCCTAATTTAAGAGCAACGATTAAGTCATTTTAAAAAAGAAAACTTCAAGCTCCAGTTCAGTTCTGCTTTTTCTTTACTGTTACTACTGCCATACCGTAATAAATGTTTTTATGGTGATGCATGACAACGACGTATTTCTTGTGTAGTAGGTTTTTTTATCTTCTTATTTTTTTGTAACAGTTTCACTTTCGCCTCAATCTTCAATATCACTTTTGATAAGACAATTGACAGCGTCGATGTCAATGGAAAAACAAAAAGAGAGTCTTTTATCTAACTCCCGGATCGACTTCTTCTTCTTCTGTTGTTTTGTTAGCATACTCCTAGCGTTTACTTTTTACTTTAATAAGTGGAAAAAGTATTGCAATTGCGATTGAGAGAATGTTTTGTTGGCGACGATGTTTGCTTCTCAACATCATCATCATTCCCAGTGATAGATTTCTTATGAAGTTCCAATAATAAAAACGTTTCGTTCAATCGCCGAAATTTCCTTTGATATAATAATGCTGGCAAAGGGATATATGCATTACTATAACGGAGAAGAATGAACGGTTAACGAGAATTACCTCAGTGCTTTTACGATTCATAAAAATGATTGAGGAGATAACATTTTTAGTTCATCAAAGACAATCCCTCCGTATCCCTTTTCTACTTGAATGAATGCTTTGAATAAATATTCGAAATTTTTTTGTTCTATTTTTGCTTTAATGCAGCTTTTGCATTTTTCAAGTAGCACAGACAATGTTCTTCGCTCGTTCTTTCTATAACAAAAAAATACTATAGCATTATTTGTTTGTCGCAAACACAAAAATATTGACTGCTTGAATAATAATAAAATATAAAAAAAGTTTATTTTACAAAAAGCCAACAACAACAAAAATCGGTTAAAAATTGTGTTGATAGTGTTTGGCTACGCGGAAGAGATCAAATCAAAAGCATTTGAATGTTTTTAACCGTTTTAAAAAAAGCAGTTTTTTCAGCAAAAGTAGAACTTTCAAAAATGCTTCAGAATTAAGTAGTACTATATAGCTCTTTGTTTGTTGTTGCAAAACTGGCGTCAGTCAGAAGAAGATTTTGTGCAGTGGTTGTTGTTATTTATGTTAAAGAATATAAACCAAATAAGGAAATGGAATTATAATAGCTTAAAAGTCATTTTCTTGGCAAAGAAGCCCTACGGGTGCAATCTTTTTATTCAAGTTTCAGTAAATTTATAAATCTTAAAGAAGAAGGACAAAACAATGTCCAGATGGCTGACTTCTGTACTTCATCCCTTGATCATCAAAGGTTCGACAATAAATTGCCAATTTTAAATAGAATAAGCTTTCGGCAAAAAATACAATTTAGGTGCGTTTTTAAGCGATTTGTGTTTTTACTGTTCTTCGTACCTGTCAACAATTCAAGATCCATTCAGTAGCATGTAGCATGGCTTCCAAGATATTGAAAATTGCCATGAAGAACGTTAATTCATCATCGCAACCAAAAAGTATTGTAGAGCTTCTCTTAAATTAGAGCATTAAATGATTATGATTGCATTATTTGCAGGTAAATTAACGGACATGGAAAACGCTATGGAATTAATTGAATTCTCAATTTTTCAAATTTTGAAAAATTTCATAAGAATCCAAAAGAAGGAACCAAATGAGAACAATTGAATGATGGCGCAAAGAATAATAATGAGTTTTACAGTAATTTTTTGCTGATGGGGAATAAAATTACGTCTCAATTATTGCACAGAACGAATCATGATAATTAAAGGAATATTATTACATTAAAAATTCATTTCTCATCGAGTATGAAAAATGTAGGACTTATCTTAATGGAAAGAAAATCAGCAATGCAAACGATTCAACGCAATAGTAGAAATACCATCACATAAAAGCTGAAGCTGCATAATTACTATTTTAAACCGGAAAATTATCTAAACGCAACATTCATTCTACTGAAAAATTCCTCCGAAAGAAAGAAAGTAAAGCGCAGGATAGCATAATTTCCAGTGTCTAAACAGTATTAGTAAGTAATTAATCACTAAATTAATTGCCCGTTTTCTCAGCGACAATAAAAAAAATACCTGCTGTTGCTCCATCAATCCTAGTGTTGGCGTTACGGTGTGATGTTGATGATGAACTGATGAGGATGCTGGTAGTATGCTAAGTCTAAATCTAATATGACTAAACTCTGTATAAAAATAATATAGGTACTATACAACGCAAGTAGGTATAAGTACGGAGAATCTGTCTGTCTGAGTTGTTCAGTTATTAACACGTGAGAGGGGAGAAAATTGCCTTAGGTACTGGCAGTAGATTACTCGAAATTAATTGAGTGAACACGTATCCATCCATCCATCCATCCGTCCTTCTCATTCGCTCACTTTTCTCATTTATTTACTGACTTAAAGAGTAAAACGTCAAGCGTGAAGCGAACGGTATCCAGCGTAAAAAAGTAGCTGTCTAACTAAAAGTTTCACAATTTCAGTCCCAACGTAATTTTAAATATGGTGGTGATATTATGTGTTTTTACTTCTTAATTATCCATAGCTCTTTTAATATTAAAGTGGCTGTCGCAAGTTGCAACTCTGCTGTAGCCAAGGCAGCCGAGGAACTAATAATTGTGAGTACGTACAAGTGAAGATGCGGATGTGACCGTTTTAATTTCATCATTTGTCATCTCCAGCAACGCCAAATATTTTCAGCTTGTGTGTGACTGTGTGTATGGAGAAATGAATTTTGTAAGGAAAGGCTACACCACCGGAGCCAGAGCTAGCAATAGCAACCTTCCGCCTGCAAGCTTTATTTGAAAAATCCAATGAAAATAATATGAAACATTTATTATTGCAGACTACAAGAAAATGTATTATTATGGGTGTAGTATAGACTTGAACATAATAGTACATACCAATATAGAAATATTATTTGAAAAAAGTACTTCTTCTTGATTCATTCTATATTAACCACAATCATAACTACTACTACCACCACCACATCATCACAAGGGAGAAAGTGGGAATGTTTTGTTCTTTCTTTTTATCATTTTCTATGTGTGTGTGCAACAAAAAGAATTCTTTATCTTGCTTGAAGGGAATCAAGTTTCAAATTCTCATCAGTACAGCAGCAACATCAGAGGATAAGAGAGAGAGAGGAAGAGAGAGAGAAGAACGAAATGAACCACTTTTGTTAAGCTTGTCAGATTCAGTTCCACTACTAAATTTGATGAAGACTTCTTTCATCTTCTGATTCTTCCTTTAAAACAAAGAAGGTGATTAGGTCAGTCATTTGTTCTCCTAATGGCATTTTTTTCACTGCCTGTAGTAAAATAGAAAAAAATGGATTATATTTAATCTAGATTAGATTTTTTGGGAGAAGAAGAAAAAAAAGTAAAGATTATTTTACTTTTCTGAGAAAGAATAAAAAATATTAAAGAACATGTCTACTTACCTACCTACTTTCTTTTTTCGGATTTGCTGTCAGTTGCACAATTCTATTTCTATATTATATACTTAAGAAGAAAAATAAAATTTTTCTTTAATCGAGAGCGATTTCAAATTCTTTATTTATTTATTTATTTATTATGATTTCTTCTTATAAACTGTTTATATATAAAAGTAACGTCTTTTCCTCACTCACTACTATACCATATACATAATATCTAATTTAAGAAGAAGTTTCTGAATGGGGTAAAGTAGGACAAAAAAGGTATTAAGGGATATTATCCATCCATCCGATAATACTTTTACAGACAAATCAAAACTTATTTTCGATTTTCTCTTCCATCCTCCTCCTCTATTTTCTTCTATAACTTCTCTAACTGGGCTTAACCTTCAAATAAGTTCCAATAATTCCATTCTCCTTAAGAGTTCTAGAGGACCGTTTTGTTGAAATGAAAAAAAAGTTATCTCGGTAGTAGTTAAACGTATTTCATTCCACCAATTAGTGAATATTTCAAGTTAATTCATGTCGAAAAAAATTTCCCTTGTATTGCAAAATCTCTCGCATTACAATTACATTACAGTATTCGAGAATTTTTCTATTTATTCCTCATCATCATCACAGCAAAATACTGCACGTGAAAGCAATTCCAATAATCAAAGTTTCTGCTACTTTTTTGTTTGTTTGCTGCTGTTTTGAGATTTGATTATACACCCTTTGAAATATATTTAGAAACTGTATAAGAACAGCAACAGCAGCTTTTGTTTTCCAGAGTTTTGCAGTTAAATAAAAAATAAACTTTTTTCCCTCGTTTCCTAATTCGTAGGCGTATGTATGATAGATTGAGTGATGCATGCATCAATCAAATGTATATTGAATTCCCATTTATTTACTATCATTCCTCAATTATTAGTTTCTGCTATATATACAAACGTACATATTTATATTTTTGTCTGAAATAAATAACGCGCACCGTACCATCGGGATTTGAGGGAAAAGTAGTGAGTAAGTAAGTAGGTGTGTTATTTATTTTATTTTATTGTACTGAAATGTTTATTTCAACAGAAACCACAGTTCTTCGTTTAGAATCCTCTTTTCCCTCTATTTAATATGAATTTTATTCTCCCCATTCATTATAACTCAGACGAAGGAGAGTGAAAGCATCAGCAGCTAACTTTGAAAAGAGGAAGGAAAGACAATGGAAGTAGCGTACCTATATACCTAGTAGTAGTAATAGTGGAAACTGTAAAGGGTGCTTTCTAGTAGACAGGGCTGTAAAATGGACAAGGCTAAACATGGAATCGAACAAAAAAGAAAACCTAAAATTAATTAAGTCTCAGAAAAACATTGTCAAGAACAAAAACCTGTGGTAGTGGTGTGGTGGTGGTTTATTCCTACGAATGAAATAAACATGCACTATACCTACAACTGACAAAGTTTTCAAAAAGCATGATTTGAACAAAAAAACAAAGAAGCACATTTACTTTCATTCTGATGTGAGTAAATAAGAAGAAAGAATAAAACGGCTATGTAATCAAAACCTCGTCTATAACAATATATTTAACTTACATCGCAGTTTAGTTAGGTACTTGTTTTCTAGATGTTAATTTTGTATTACTAGATTTCCAAAAACTATATATAATGTATAATTGTGAATTAATTTGGGAAAATTCAAATCCCACACAAATTTGATAGACACCACAGGCACTTTTACAAAAGTTTTGATTACTTTTATTATTAGTAGTAATAGAACTCTTCTTCCTCCTCTTTCCTGTAAAGCAAAAACGAGTAGGTAGATATATGTAGTTAGTTACAGTTGCAGAAAAAAAATCCGCTTTTCTTCGAATGAATCCATCTTTTCTAATTTGCTCATGGGGAGAAGAATCAAGATAATTTGCATGCTTATATTTCTTTATGTTGCGCACTTCACTTATATTAAGATATGACTATGTTGTGGATAGTTAATGTTAAATCTTTACTGAAGCTATTTAATTTGCTGCCTGCCATGTGACATGACAAGCCTCATTATAATAAAAACCTTTTTCAACATACCTACGTACATTTACCGATAGTAGTAATAGTGGCTAGGATAAGGTAGGGCTGCAGGCCTTTTTTGTCGTCCGTATTTCATCTAAATCAAAAAGGAAAGGATTTGTTTCGTTTTCCATGAGAATGTCAAGAAAAAGAAGAAGAAGAAAATTAGAGAAATGCTTTGAATTTTATTCGAATGTAACCCATTTATTCCATGCTTATATGCTTTACGCTATGAAAAGATAAAAAGGCTTATAATATATTTCGTTTAAGCAGCACGTGACTGACTATAACTTCCCCAAAATAATTATTTTCTGAGTTAATTTAACTGCTTTATTTGCAAACGGGAAACTACTCAAACTGTAAACTCAGTTTCTTTCAATGATACTGATTCTATTCTGTCAATTGAAACACGACATATAATATGGAATGACCTAGTTTTCATTGTTCCAATGAAGTTTTCTAACAAAAGTTACAAGACCAAATATTTTAATTACACTTCAATTAACTAGAATAGTAGGAAGAATGGAGGCGGACCTTGAAAAAGTTTTGTCCTTCCCTCTAACAACAACTATATTGTAACAAAACAACAAAAACGCGTACATTTTAAAAACTTTGTTTTTTTAAGAAGTATAAAACTTTTTTGCGTAAAGAGAAGAAGGAAATTGATTCAAATTCAAATTGCCAGAATAAAAGACCTAAGCAGGCATGGACGGTTAAAACTACGAAGGTTTTTGTTTTATTTTATTTTTTGAAACTTTTAAAAAGTAACTTTCCTCTTCGTGCAACTGACTGACGTAGTATATGTACCAATAAAACCATTTACTTTTATGTTAAAATAAAACAGTAAATAATCGGTCGTCATGCAAAAAATTCAAGCGCACCGTAATAGTCGTTTTTGCCTTTCCGTTTCTCGTGTTGCAAAATATTTTTCATCAATAAATACTTACTAGAAATTTCTTTGAACCATTTTTATTTTTGGAGGATTTGGATTATAAATGAAAGAAAGCTTATTGAAACGTGTAAAAAAACTGAATGATGTAGTAAAGCTGCAAATTATTATGTTGGATGATGATTATGATGATGATAAGACGAGGTGACATCATGATGATGATGATAATAATATGACGCGAAGATACGATGATGGGAATAATAATAAAATTCATATCTTAAGCTATACCTTTTGATGATGTTGATGATGATAAATGTCACCAACACTCAAGAAAAGTGGATAGGGAATGTGAATGTATAGATATGGATTTCATCTCGGGAAAAACATGACGTGCACGCACAGGTTTACGAGCGAAAGTGGAAACGTTGAGATAGAAACGCTTTTCATAGGCAGAAAAAGAGGCTGAGGATGAATCAAAAAATATATATTTAAGTATGATGATGATGATTTTGCTTTAAATGTGTAAAATATAAAAAGTAGCTGTTTTCATTATCAATCTAATGACAAGAATAATATGAAGTAAATGATATGAAGTGTATAAAAAGTGTCTGTATTTTTAGTCTTTCTTTAAAAAAATGAAATTGCTATTTTTTCATTCGCAATACGTACCACAGAAAGCTTACAAAAACGCTATTAAGATTATTTATTAATTTTTGCACAGGGAAAGAAACGGGTACAATAACAATTATTATTAAGCTAAACACATGTTGTTGTACTTGGTCTTATACTCATCCGGAAAATGTATGACTTACATTTTAAAACATAAAATAGTATATAAAAATACATAAAAAGTTGCGTTGCAGGTTTAAAGAATTAGCTGCAAAAATAGCTTTGTAGTAAACTAGATTCCATCCACCCAAATAGTGGAGAAGTAGTATAGCGTGCCCTTCATGAGAGGACTCTTCCAAAAATACTTGTTCGTGAAGCCTGATGATGATGGGGGAAGTGAAAGAGGTAGATTTTATTTTAAATCTACTTACCACTACAACTCCTATTTGCTTAAGTTTATTCTTAGAAAATAATGTATCAGATAACATTATTAAATATTCATGCTATGTACGCACTGTTACTACTACTACATTCTGTGCACTTATTGTATTATACTTTCAAACTGTGTTTATTTTGGCGTTTCTTTCAAAGCAGTGGGCACTACTGACTGATGTGAGTGAGTGAGAGGAAGAAAGTACTTGGCTTATCGTTAGTTTAGCTTGGCATATCCGGAAAGGAAGAAGAGTAGAAAGTGGGCTTGTTAACCTTTTTCTTTCTATCACTCACATTCGTCTGAGTAAATTAGTTTAATCTCAACGTAAATTTGTCGAGATTCTCATGTTACTCCATATCTATGTTACTACTGTTTAGCTTTTAATCTTCTTCCTTTTCCTGGCCTGTATTTTTATGTACCCACCTATAATACTACATGCATGCATGCATGAGAGAAAAATATCTTCTCCACTTAACCTTAAATACTTAAGAAATCATTTAGCAACGAACTGTGGAGTGAGTCCTTTTCCCTAATGCATTCCAAGAAATGTTTACTCTTTTTAAAATGAAATTTAACTTTATCTCTTACTATTTAAAATACTACGCCTCTTCTAGTCCACATATTCTGCTATTCTGCTTACGCGTAAGTAGCGTTGTAGTAGCTTTAGCTATTTAGCAGCAGTACAAAAGTAGCTATTTTATATTTACATTTTAACAGTTAACCCCCTCCCTCATATACGTACTCAAGGGCTTTCTCCTCTAATGAGCATTTCCTGCTATAATAATACATTTTCTAATATGCAGAAGTGCAAAAGTAAACCAGAGGAGGGCTTTTTTACTAATGCTAAATAATATACGTAACTTCTAATTTTTGGTGGAAACTTTGTTCGTCTTCTTTTCATTAGAAAGAATTTCTTTTAATTGGCGAAGGAGAAATAGTGAAAAAAATTATCACTTTTTGTAATCTAAAAAAACTTTTTCAGTGCCAACAAATTTGATTCCACCTTAACAATAATCACTTCATTCAAAGAACAAGTTGAGCAACCTGCTGATGTCCATGTGAC
>JAHZNJ010001875.1:0-11592 GCA_027744475.1 Lepidocyrtus cf. sotoi NNG-2020 | reverse complement strand
GATTTTTGTTTAACTTTATTTCATTTTTAATTTTTCTCATCTGTAATCATGAATCTACGGCGAATGCAAAAAATATCAAGAAGATGCATTTCAATTTGACAAAGGTAGCAATTAGACCTCTGTTACCTAATTGCTCGAATAATACTTCAGCTAAACTGCCATACATTTTATTTATCAATTCTGTTTATTCAATTGTGCTCAGATGAGTCGTACCTAACGGTCTAGCTAACCATTCCAAATAAAAATGTAATCAATTATCTGCATCTTACATAGTTCGACAATGACTGTGATTACTTTAATTGTAACATTTAAAAATAAAGCCTGATTTTACCGTTTTTTCGTTTTTCTTAACCTACGTTGCAGTGTTTTCTCGTTTTATCTCTTACAAAAGAAACATCTCTGTAGATTTAACCAGAAACCACTATCATCTACTACATAGTGATGGGCTCATCATCGCATCACTACACATCCCACCTCCTTCCTTCCCATTTGCAACCATTTTTATACAAACATTTTTATGGTGGAAAATATCGATTTATGTTCCAGAAAAGAAAACTAGAGCAGGTAGCACAAGAAAACAAAAAAGAGAAGAAAGAAAGATTTGTAATTTTGCTCCATATGTTGCACAACATAACTTTCCTTGAAGAAACGAAATTGAAGTTAAACTGTTGTTAAAGTCCATTGCTGGCGGCATTCTTACTTCCAGAAGGAGCATCGCATCACAGACAAGCACCACATCACACCATTTACTTCCACTTCCATCATATTCTTTCTTCCTCTATTCCTTCATAATAATAATCATACACGTTTTGATTCATTTCTGTCTAGATCGTGAAAAAGGAACGAGCGTGAGCTTGAATCTTGAATCGTTTTACTGTTTCCAAAGAAGATGAAACCAAAAGGATTTAATCTCTACCGTTTTTGCTGTGCTGGCGTATTAAAATAAGAAAATGGATCTTCCTTTTTCTGGGTAAAGAGCAGTCAATATAAATGCGGAAAGTAATGATGACGATGATGGAGTGATCTGATGAATAATATCTTATATAAAAGCATCACCAGCAAGCAGCGGAAGGTTCCAAATGTTTGTCTGCCTTCGTTGAGCACGAGCAAAGCCACATTCTGCTTGTTTACCCGCCTGCATAAACAATGGAAAGCTACCATCGCGCTTCGACTGCATTGTGTTTACTTTTTTCTTGTAAACTGTACGGGTAAGTTTCAGCTCAAAACAGACTTCGTTCTTTTTATTCTTCCTTTTTACATTTTTTCAGATTCTTCTATGTAAATAGTTCAGGCATGCAACATAATTCAGCAGCATCACATCGCAAACATTTTTACGCCACAACTCATGACAAAGATGATGATGAAAAGGGACCTTTCTATATTTCATTAAAGATTTTTAACCGACAGGCAAAAAGCAAAACCTGTAGCTTAAGAAAAGAAAGAAGAAGCGGCTGCTGGGAAATGAAATAAGACTTTCCTTAGAAAAATAGATTTGAGAATAATGGAATGTCAGAAGTTAACACGGAATAATATCCATTTTATATACATTTTCTCCGAAAAAACTGCCGTTGCTGTTGACAGAAAGAAAACTGCTGATGGAAAAGGAATGGAGCTACGTTACATTACACGTACTAAATAATTGAAAGAAAATGTCAATGTCGCAGCTGGAGAGGTGAATGAAAGTAAAAGAATAATATAAGAGTGCTGGTGGCTGTGGAGAGTGGAGGCAGTGGTACTGCTTTTAGATAGAAGTGAAAGTAATCTCGGTAAATAAACAAAGAGGAAAGAAAGGGAAAATGAAAGGAAGGAGAGAAAAATATAATTGTATTAGGGTGAAGTGGGAAATAAGCTTTTAAATTTGGTTTGTTGTCACCATAACGGGCTGAAGATAAAGCCGCTGGTCTTATTTAATAAAAAGGAATCAAAATCGAAATACAAACGACAAACATTTTTTATCCAATTACTTTATTATGTAAAATGCAATAACAAATTGCAAAGCATCCGATTTGGGAATTAATAATTCGTTTACAAGCCACAAATTTATTAAGTAGCACGTTTAATATCGACCAATCGGTAGATCGAAATCTGTTCACATGTTTACTGCTAAATCCTTTCACCAATTACACAAGGACCCACCTTTAAATTACTACATTCTCATAAATACTGCAAAAGCTCATTTTAATGAGCACCTATGGTGAGTTTCTTTTTTCTCTAAAGAATTCTTTAATACTTCGTTTTACTTGATTTTTTTTACAGAAACCAAAAATCAAAACAGTTATGAATGCAGAATGCATGATTAACACTGGTAACATAAATTTCATGAATGCTCATTGCATGTCTCGTGACTCATAACACTACGTGTAATACAATACAGTACAGTGGTGATATTTTAAAAATTAAAATCTCTCTCGCCAATTCATGTACCAACATGAAGGAACAAACAATTCCTTTATTTTTTCTAGCTAAACGAATATTATTCCGATTAGCAACAAAGCAATTTACTTTGATGTTTTTAGTCCGCCCATGCAGTAAAATCTAAAAAAATCTTAAAACAAAAACATTTCAAATATTATGCTAATGCCTTACGATTAAATCTATTTTCATTCTTTTATAGCTTCTAACAGAATACAGATAGTATTCTTTTTTATATTCGGGACGGTTAAATAGGCACACCTAATATTAAAACATATAAAAAAATACATAAAAAGTTAAAACAAACGACGAATATTCTTGAGTCAACTACGAAATACAGCAAGAAGACCACTACACAACAAATTTCCATCATTTCTCACTTCATTTCTTCATCACACAGCTGCTTCAAGATTCAAGTTTACTTCGAGAAGGAAATAAACTATCATTGGAAAACACGAGAAAGGTTTTTTCCATCTTTTACTTTTTCAGGTCATCTCACTGTAAAAAATAAAAAGTATCAACAGTGTTTCGAAGCTATCACATGACTTGCAGAATATTGTATCGAACAGATGTATAGTTGATCTAGTTGAATAAATAATATTATGCATAATTCAGTATCCATTCATTTTTATTACTTTAGTCTGCTACACCGATTAAGCAACAGGTAGTTAGACTGCTTTTGCCCTCTTAGTATTCTAAAATAATTCTGAATCTAGTTTCCCTTCAAGTCAGAAAATGTTACTTCCAACTTCCAACTTTTTCTTCCACCCAAGCCAGTCAGTCAGCACAAACCAAGACCAATTTTATTAGAAACTTCACTTACACAAACCCAAAATACACTTCAGTTCAGCTCAACTTCAACTCAACTCAGAAAGTAGAAGAAACTTTTTTATACCTGTTTTTATCCAACTTCATCTCTTTTATGGATGGATGGATTGAGCAAGCAGAAAAATGAATGCATAAATTTCTTTCTCTAGTGGAATGAATGATGAATGTTTATTTTTTAAGATTTATATTACCTGCCTGTCAATCTTATATAAAGTTATGAAACATCGTACCAGACTAGAACAACCCAACAGGCTTCTATGTACTTGAAATACTTCAAAATGGAATGAAATGAATCTTCAAACAAACAGAAATTGGCCCACGGCCGCCCACCTTCTGTTTGCATGCATGCTTGCATGTAACATTCTTTCCTTTCTTCATCTTACTGCTCGTAATAAATGCCAATGTCATGACACGCATGGCTTTGCCATAATGTCGTGTCATAATATTGCTACTCTGTTCTGTTGCTAGCGTTAGCACTTGAGATATTTTGTTTTTTTTTTCACTAATTCAAATTCTAATAAAATTCTGGAACAAAATATTGGAATTTGGAAAGCAAAATCTAAGAGAAGGAAACAGGAGGACAAGATGATAGAATCTTATTACAATAGAAAAAAATTCTATGAATAATTAGCATTGTTGTGCGTCGTAACTTTGTAAGTTGCAACGTCTTTAGTTTTCTTGAGTTTTAGAGTTTGCTTTTATATTAGCCAGGTTGTCTCTACGTCACACTTTACAGGCACGTTGGCACGTATCTGTACGGAAATACTGAGCTTGCAGTTAATTTTGTTTTAATATATAACTCTTAACTTTGTGTTTACATTCACACTCCATCAAACAAACGATCAATAAAAACATTTCATGTTTTAATTTGAATGTTTCAGCTTCAACCAAAATGCCAGTTTTTGTCTGGGGAAAAGGGGAAGAGAAAGGCTGGAACCTTGCATAACCATATAATGGCATTTACGCACTTATAAACGACATTCTCATTTGCATACTTAATTTGCATTTAGGGCATCTGCAATTGTAACCATCGGATGCGCCATTCTTCAAACCATATATTTGCATCTCATTTGCATACAAGTCGCGCCAACCAGAACCTAATGGGTCCTCGTTAACTCTGTTACATTCACACTTCATCAAACAAACAATCAATTAAAACATTTCATGTTTACTTGCGTTTTTGTTTTTTTCCTACTCAATGAAAAATAATTTAATATGACACGAAACAAGAAAGAAAAAAAAACCAAACCGAATAACAACAAAAACAAGCGATTGTGGAAAGAACACTAGAAAAAGTTAGATGCACTTTTGAATTTTTTAAAAATATCTGACAAAACTCTATTTCAGATTTTCCATTTTCTCTACGCTACAATGCTGCATTAAAGTCAATAAAATCGTTACAGTAACCTACGTGGGTTAATTTGTTAAAGAAATGAAAATGTAAATGTAAAATGGGTAAGGTTCCTTCTTCTACTACTTTTTGTCGAGTTTCTAAAGCCTCTCCTTCATCATCATCAAAATATTACGTTTATTTTATTGATTTTTCCAAGAATTGGAATAGAAGAGCCATTACTATTATTTATTCTACAAGAAAGGAAAAAACGAAAATATGATAATCCCAACGCATGAATAAAATGGGTTGGGATAAAATGGACATGATATATTGTATTAAATGCTCATTCGTTCCTTCGATTTGGATTTTGATTCTTCTCCCTGATAATGAAAATGAAACCTAAGCAAAAAATTTCCCTCCTTTTCTCTTTCTTTATTATTTTCACTCATTTCCATTCTTTTGTATTTTATTCCGACAGGCAGACGATTTCTTCAATATCAGAGGAAAAATAAGAATTTTACTTTTAATCTATTTTTTCCTCACTCGTCGTCGCCTGCCCCACGGTTGCTTGTCAATTGCACGTTGCACGTTCAATTTATTTAATTATCGAGGAAACCTACAAAACAAAACATTTTCTTTTTTCAACAAATTCAAAAAAGAAAAGATTTTGTTTTTGCACAACTCTGCATGACTATGCATTTGTGTTGTTTGATACAAATTTACAAAAATATGATTTAGTGTTTTCATTTTATCTGCACATTTTTGGTAATAAAAAAATTATTCTTAATTTCAAAAACGTATATTTTTAGACGAGGCTAAAGTTAATAAAATCTTATCTTAATGTGAATTAACGATTTGTAAATTTATTTAAAAAGCCGCAGAAATTCCTATTCAGATTTCCAAAGCAGAGTATGGAGTTTTATAAAAAGTGTTTATTTGTATTTTCGTGTCTCTCTTGCAATCACAGAATTCCTAAAATAATTGTCGATAGCTGGTTTAAAACGATGAAGACTGTAGACAAGAGAAACTGGAGAGTGGAGACATCGATTGAATTGAAGGCTAAATATTATTGCTTTAGTCAGTCAGCCAACGGGTTTTAGAGTCATTGACATCATTTCATGTCATCGAAAGTCATGGCAGTCGATTAGTTAGGGTACCGGGCCGTTCTAAGAAACCAACTTCTCGACGACACTTTACAAGACAAAAAATTACAAGAAAGTACCTTTACTAGAGGGACATTTTTTCAAAGAACTATCTCTAGAATAACTAAAATTTAGAGGGCCGTTTTTTAGAATTCACAAAATTCTCGTTTTGTTGATAAGAAACTGACTGAGGGGCTACCAGCCCTCAACCTTTGCACACTGTACTCATATAATAATATTTTTTTAGTAATATAACGCTGAAGTTTACATAACGCTGAACGTTACTAACGAACAATCGATTTGATTCGATTTGAATGTACTAGGTAAACCTAAAATGTGGAAGCATCATGTAAAAGCACAAAAAATCCATGAACTATTTTTTTGGAAAATTATTTTTCGCCGGGCTTAAGATTTCATTGGCTTCTATTTTATGCCAGAGGTTCAGAATGTCAGTTTAGCTTTCCAACCGTCTGCAGAAAATAAAAGGAAATACGATTGGACATATAATAGATAGTCGAATTTTTCTTTGATGGGTACAATTATTACAATGAAATAAATTATTTTTTTTGCTTTTTTGCTTTGTACGTTACATAACAGTAAAAGTTTACCAACAATCCAACTAAAATCAAACATTCTAAAAAGTACTTTCTTAGATTTGGTATTTCGAAAAAAATCATCTTCGAAAAAAATGCATCTTCTTGTGAATGGCTTCTTGTAAAGGTTTTCTTGTAAAGGGGTTTCTTGTAACTCACCTTCTTAAAACCACCTTAGACTCGATTAATTATGCGCTGAAACAGAATATAGAAGCAGAAATCTGTGTTACACGACAAAATAAAAATCCATTCGTTTTTATAACGACTTCAAACGTGTATGTACTTGAGTAAAATGACCGTTACCCAAATCAAGACCAAGGGGAGCAGTGAATGAATAAAACGGAATGAATTAAATGAATGAATATAAAATGAGTAATGGGAAACGAGCGCTCGCTTTCTCTTAAGAGGAAAGTGACTTCTCTGCTCATTTTTACTTCCTTTGAATTACTTTTCGTGTTATTGTGTGACATGGTATGGCAAATGCATAGATTTTTCTCTTTTTGGTAAAGAAGAAAGGAGAAGCTTGAATAAATTCGTTCATTATTCGCCATCTACTCAACTTATAAGTTAAGATTTAGACGTTTAGCAAGAAAGGCAAAAGAAAAAATGTCGAAAACTAAAGGAAGACTAAAATAAAAATTAACGATTTTCCGATTGAATGAGTTTTATTCATTTGCTAATCATGATCATGACAAAATGGCAATGACGATGATGATGAAGAAGAAAAATTTTATTACGGAAAACGGGGAAAGGAAGGCCAAAAGTATAAAAGCAATAATATTAATCGTTGCCGCTGCTACTTTGCTTTGCTGCTGATGTACTTGGTGATAGTTACGCTGTAGTACTTGACCTAATTTTCTTGCTGTTCCACGCTTTCAGTTCAGATTTTGATTATAGATGTAATGACAAATCTAAAGGATTGCTTTGCTGTACCCCTCATTAATTTTTTAATTCGGGTAGTAAGTAATGCAGAGAGCTTACTCGCTTGTAAAAAAAGACAAGAAGGGATAAAGACGAATAAAAGATTTCATCTTAAAAAAGGTTGACCTTCTGTTGTGATTTAAAAATGTTTTCGTATTCGTTTCAGTAATTACATTATTGCTTTAAGAAGATTAAAAGTAAAACCATAAAGGAATGATATAGGAGTAGAGTGGAGGTTGTTTCGTTTTTACCCAAAAACCCCAAAACCAACTTATTATAATTTTTAATGATTGTTTGTACATGTTACTTGTTTAAATATCCGAGTATCTAGTATCTGTTCAAACAACAGCTGCAACTAAAACGATTTCTACTCTGGAGTGGCTTGTAGTTTACAAACGCAATTGACTTGCCAACATTCATTTTTTTATTTATTTGTTTATAGTGCTTCCTTACATTATTTGCACCTGTCTCCATTATATTTTTATATATTCGTCGAAAGTTATAGGGTCATTATTATCATCATGAATTGGAGAGCTTTTGTGTAAAGTACAGTATCCAATTTCGGACCAAATTCTCATGTACAATACAAAGTACAGTACGAGTTTTCTTATGTGCTTAAATGACGAATACGAAAAGTAACTGAGACAGGCTACTTAAGTTCTAAGATAGTACTAATTAACGAATTACTAACTTATCTTTACTTTAATCAACTGCCCCCGTAATTTATATTTTGCAATTGCATTTTTATTATAGTGCAATAATTTATATTTTGATTTAAAAATCTATTTCAGAATATGAAAAGGTCCTTGATAAGATTTAAAGACTATTTACCGTTATATTTAATGTTAATTGTGTTGTGTAATCAAAATTATAGATATGTAGTATTTCACGTAAACCTCTCTATTATGATCTGCAAAATTAGGCTTGTTTTGTTTCCTTTTCAAATAATTAAGTTACGAAGCAAAAAATTATTTTTGTCCAATAATTATTTTAAGTAAACAATGGAAAGCAGACGATGAAGGTTGGTGAAGTTGAAACCAGAAGAAGAGCAATCTTAATTTCCAGATACACGGCTATTATACACAATTCAAAGTTTTTAAATATGTCATCTACCATTTAAAAAATGCACAATACCAGTCTTAATTTTGATCAGCATTCAACCGTTCAAAATACTGGATTACTTTCATTATTTTTCCATTTCACCATTTGTACTCTTCCACCTTCCCGAAATTCAAACTCTGGCAATCTCGTTTTCAGAATAAAGATTACCAACCAATTATTCCAAAATTACCAAGAAATGCACATCACATCATACAGAAGTGAAATATTATATTCCTACTTTGTATGTAGACCATCGTTTCACTCCCAGGCGCCACACATATTAAAATTTTCATTCACTTTGCTCCTCTACGTTTCAGATCGAATGGAGACTATGCTTTGGAAGTTTAATTTGAAGATTCAAAAGGATATATTAAATGGGAAATTCTAATCTTCCAATATATTCCAATATATCCAATATATATATATATATATATATATATCTTTATTCATCCATATTTGGAAAATTATTTTTCCTTAACACAAGAAAAATTACCATATTTTCTTAAAAAATAACTGTCCAGTCTCAAAGCCTCTGATGAGAAACTCGACTAGAGTCCTTTGTGGCGCTCCTTCATATCACGACAGTCAGGAGAGGGAAGACTAAAAAGTATCTTTTCATTTCTGCTTCCTTTTTCTCCATCATCATAATCACCAGCTGCCACCCACCACCATTCATTCATCTCTTTAATCGCTCCTCAGCCTCATCTTACTTCATTCTTTGAATGAAAACTCCGAAGTTTTTTATGGCAAAACGACTTTCTCCTTTTCTCGTTTTTTCTTTCAAGTATAATGTGGACAAGAAGGATGGATACATTTTCAAATTCAAAGACATTCTTCTCAGAAATGCTTCTTTAAGAAATGTTAAGTAAGAAGAGAAGCCTTCTGACTTTTTATTCCGCTTGAAATTCTTGAAGCATTCTCATCATCCACTGACGATCATCATTACCATCAACACCAACAGCGTGGCGTAGCAGAAGAAGCTTTACTTTTACTCTACTCCTCCTTTTTCATTCTTTTGATCTTTCTCTCCTCTTCGTTTTTGCAGTTTCTGGTGAGAAAATCGATTTTTTTCACAAGATAATGTTAACTGAATGTGTGCATGTGATGATAGCGACTTTGTTGATGATGATGATGAAAATGATTTCTGCCGCAACTCCTTACACATACACTTTTGAAGAAGCAAACAAAAAGGTTTTTTGGTAAAGGAAAAATGGAAATGGATACGGTTTCTTTCACGGAATTGTTTTTGGAAGGAAATTTTCGGTGATTTTCTTTGTTATTCTTCTCCACGTGCGTATTTTTCAGAATGTGTAACAATAACAATCGTCATGAGTCGTGACCTAAAAAACTGCAGCTGATGATCTTAGGGATGATGAGGATAGTGTGAGCTAGCTCCTTTTTGCTATGTTGCATGAGAGTTAAGGTTGCAGCATTTTTCTTTCTTGGTTTTAGAGTTTTTTGTCTCTAGATAGTTTACCGAAATGATTAAAGCTGACAGGTGATACCTTCCGTAATAAATCTTTTTCTTATGTTGAACCATTGGGCGAGTTAGACGAAATAGATGCAAAAGGAGGTAAAAGAAAGCGAAGCCATTGTCTAATGCAAGTGTATGAAATAAAATAAGAACAAAAAGCAGAACGCTGACAGTGAAAAGAGGAAATGCCTAGTTTTGATGAATTTGAATGGAAGAAGGTGATGATCGCAATTTCTGAAGATTAAAAATAACACCAAAAAATATAATTTAATGTAATTAATTATTCAAATTCTCCTCAAGTTTAATCGTGTTTATGGACACAAACGGTATTAAAATAATTTTAATAAATTTGGCTTAGCTAATATTAAGATTATTCACTTAACCTTGAGCTTTTCAAAACATTTTTGGTACGAATGTATCTTATTTTATGATTGCATCAAATTCATCAAATTAAAAATAACAACCTTAACATCCGCACTTCATAGTACAAAAAAGTACCAGACCTACTCTATCCAAAATATTTAAGATTTTTCTCTGCTTGAAAACATCAAAAATTTTGTTGAAAAACGAACCAACCTAATTTAAATTGGATTTCTTTTCTACATTCTGTTCCTTTTAATCACTTTCCCATACACAGATTCCATTTATCTTGCCTTTATCTTACTTGTCTCGTTACTTGAACTGAAAAATATCCTTTTTCCTTTCGGACCTCAATCAAATTGCTGATTCGTTTGGATCTTGCTTGATCTTCCTTTTAGTTATTTCTTGTTTGCTGTTTGATACTGAAAATAGTGGAAGTAGATGAGATAATGTCTAAAAAAAGTTTAAAGTTCGTTTACTTTTCCGCTTTGTAGAGCTAAGCATGATTTGATCGTGTTGGCCAAGCTTATTTATGTGTTATGTCATGCATACTTCACTTCCTTCTTATCCTTCGTTGAGCTGAGCTTTACTTTTACTTTCTCCTTTATTCTAAAAATAAAACTGGATTTTCAAAGATATGTTGATGGTGTGGCGTAGAAAGACAAGAAGTAAGAAATGGCAGATTTCTTTCAAAGGGACAAGACCAACCCATTTATGCCGGGTCAGTTCAAAACTTTCATCCCCTCCATTTTCTGTTTTTTGTTTGACTGTGCGAATAATGGTCGAAGCAAAGAAGAAGATAAAACGCAAAAAACTCTTTAAACTAACTAACTGTTTTCTTAGAGTAGCAACAAACAAATAGAAAAGAAAGGCTCATCTTTCTGGGTTGAGTTGACTCCTTTTTTCGTTCATCCATGTTTTAGCATAAACCATGTCTCATGTTTCATGAAAAAATAGAATTGTTTATTAGACTCGAAGAGTCTTCTAGTGGCGTCTGCTTACGGAGACTGGATACAAAAAATCAAGTTGAGAATGGTTGACGGTAGCTCCGGTAGCTTCCGGTTTTTGCTAAGCCCGACTACGATCATGTTATATTTTATTCATACCGCTAATGTTAAGCTTACTTCCGGCCAATTGCTACAATCAGCATACGCCGCCCGCAACACATTCTGGCCCCTTTCTGCTGCCTCCGCTCTAACCAAAACTTAGCCCGTTTGTATGCGTGTTAATGGGAGGATGAGGTGACGTAAATGCGTCAGGGACAGTCAGCGTATGCTGCTCGCAGCACAATCTGGAGTTTGAATTCCTGACAACTTTAACAATTGGGCTACGCTGCTCGAAGCACAAGCTATCAGCCGTTTCTGCTGCCTCCGCTCTAAGCATAAGTTAGCCCTTTTGTATTTGTTGATGGGAGGATCAGCTGATGCT
>JAHZNJ010001874.1:0-11044 GCA_027744475.1 Lepidocyrtus cf. sotoi NNG-2020 | reverse complement strand
AACTACAAACTTTACAATCATTGTTTAAGCTTCGAAGCAAAATGTTTCTTATCATAATTGAAAAAGAAATTAAAAGACATAATTTTTTGGGTTAGTCAGGTAAGCGACTGTTTTATTGAGTAAGATATTTAACTGTGGAACATCAAAAACGTATGCTCATTTAATGTTTGATTTTTTTCTTTGCTCGAGTGTAAATTTTAACTACAACTAAATTTTGAGTCCACAAATAAAATCTAAAGCATGATTAAATTCTTACATTAGCAGACATCATCTTTGAAGGCATTGCATTACACAAAAATTATTTTACTTTGTATCAGCGGTTTATCTTATGTCGATGTCATTACATGCAGTCTGCTTACTATGCTTACTACTCTGCACAAGTTGCCGTTTTTGCATTTCTGTTTGTTTCTACTACTGAGCCACATTTCCCTTTGCAGTGGGTAGTAAAGTAATGAAGGGAAACCGCTACCGAGCTTCCTTCCGCCCGGCATACTTAATTCTTTAGAAACCAGTCTTTTTTAAATGCTTTGCTGGTTTGCCTGTGATTATCGTAGTGTGTAATTTGTGAAAATACTACAACTGCTACTACTGCTACAAAGCTGCTAATCTTAGGATGTGTTTCTTGTTTGTGCAGACTTTATGACTACGAAACTCACTCACTCGGTTTCAGTCAGCTTCTTATTATTGGATTACTTTTACTGGTGGTGATGGCTAGAATGCTAGAATAAGAATAAAATAATTTAATAGATGGTGATTCATACATAAGAAAAGTTAGTATTACTTGATGATTTATTTGTCATTGTTATTCTGTTATTTTCTTCTTCTTCTTCTTGAAAACTTTTTTTACGTTTCTTATGTTTCATTTCAAAGACAAATATTTTACACTTTTTACTGTAATTAGGTATCCCGACTTAATTATTATTAGTCAGTTGCTGCAATACGTCTTTTTTGCTAGTTTCCATTGAAGGTTCGTTGCAATTCAATGAAAGAAAGCCAAGATATGTTGTCATTTGTCATGCTTGATGATAAGAATATTAACAATAACAATGAGAGTATGAGCACCACTACATGCAAAGGACTGTGTATAATTCAGGGTAATTTGCAAACTTCTAATGAGATTTTCTGCTAATAAAGACTACCTACCATCTAAGCATTGTAGATTTAGTTTTAACTCATTTAATTGTATGTAGTAACGTGACAAGCACTAAGCACGGTAATAGCAACAACTGAGGATAAAAGCAAAAGGATAATACTGTTATAAAAAGGAATAAGATTATTGTTTCTGTGTCAATTCCCTTTCAAGCTTTGCCTCCCACGCATACAAATGCCAATGTCACCGTCTTGTCTACATCATCAACATATTATCTATCTTAATAATAATTCTATTGTTTCTTACAGATACCAAATAAATGACATAAAGCGATAATGAAGATTGAGTATGAATAGAAAGAATCACAACGATATAATGTCAAAGGGTCAATATACATAATTTCCTTTCCATCACTTTATCGTTAGTACTCTGTAGTCAGTAGTCAGTAACAAGGAGTAAACCAAAGTCAACCAATGATTATTTAAATGGTTGCAAGCTTTAATGTTGTCAATATACATAATTTCCTTTCCATCACTTTATCGTTAGTACTCTGTAGTCAGTAGTCAGTAACAAGGAGTAAACCAAAGTCAACCAATGATTATTTAAATGGTTGCAAGCTTTAAAGATCAATAAGTATTTAATTTAATTCACGTTTGTTGACTACAAAAACTTTATTAAATTTTTATCGTCGCAAAGAATTGACTTTTTTTTGCATAACACAATCCCTTGTGATGGATTTTTAAAATAGCTCATTTATACTTCAGCTCAGCCATGCTCACCACAACCACAAATTACAATTTGTTTTTTTTTGTAATTCAGTTACCTCCTAACCTCCTCCGTAAACTAATGTTTGTTTTGTCCTGGTCTGGTAGCAAATTAAGAATACAAAGAGGGCTTAAGCATAATGATTTAGAGTACAATATATATATACGGACTACTGTAATTGTGTTCTGCAAGTACATATTTCACAGTTCCCAACTTTCTCAAGTACTACTTATTTATTTCAACGTAAATTGCTGTATACCTACTCCGTTCCGTAGTAGTGGATGTAAAAACAGCAAAAGGTTAAGTTAACTCTCAGCAGACATTTGGAAATAGTTTTGGGGAGCTGAGGAGAAAGTCCCAATCCAACAACTACCCAAATACGAGATCAAGATATTTAACTCGGCTAATTCAATTACTTTTTTCTGAGTAACTTTATAATAAAACCATGTAGGATAGTAATGGCAGTGACGCCACATGCATGCACTTGAGGAAATAAACTTACTACTTCGACTACTACACTACATGCATAGTTTTTGCTTTTAAGTGCTCCAAGGCATCTTCTTGAATGCCAGAAACAACACAATAGAAAGTCTCATAACGATCATCCTTTTTTTTAGTAGTCGCACCAGACTTTAGACTTCCAATTTCCCAAGAAGCAAAATAGAAAATAGAATAATGGAGACCAAGTTTTAAAAATTGACTTGAGGCACTTTAAAACTAGGGGATTTGTTAGAAAAATAATGAGTGGAATGTGCCGGGAGTAAAAATTTAGATTCAGAAATCCTTTTATGCTATTGTGCAGGACTGGGTTTAAAGATTCACATATATGTAAAAGGCTTCTGGGCATGAGATAACTTTGCTAACAAGTAGCGTAGACACAGATCAAGGTGAGCTATGGGAAATGCGGGCCTGGTACATTGTATATAGGCTTATTCGTCGACAAATTCCAAAAATAAGTAAGTATGTCTTCAATGTTGTAGTTTAGTCGTTGACTATTTTTTGGGCTAGATAGACGCGCGCGCGTCTGTATGAATGACAGAAATCTCTTCATTTGAGAACTAAAGAACTCCTTTCTGGACCGCTGCTTCAAAATATTGAAGAAAATTAATTAATTTCTTATAAGGAACGCATACTTCTGATTACACAGGAAGGAAGGACTTCATGGTATGAAGTAACCAAATATGTATTAAGGTGAAACACAACAGAATTCGAATTTAGATTGAGCAAAACAAAGCTTATAGCAATCTACTATGTCTCGCGCTAGCATACCATTTCCGGTAAGTTAGGCGAAATTCATTATTGCTTTCATGATTGTGGTTAAACACATTGAACTTTAATTTTGATTTTCTCAGAACTTAAACATACAATACAACAAAAAAATCTAATAAAATTGGAAGATCGTAATCGTAACCGAACCGGTACAATAAAGCGAATTCGTATGTACATGTGGTTATCATCATGTGAGCTATATGCTTCATGGCCATTCTATGGTTAGCCAACTGGATTCATTGGAGCAATGATTGAATTCAATTCAACAATCCTCCTCGTTTGCCATTTTATTATGTGCTGAATGAAGTCTCCTACCTTTTTCTATCTGAATGGGATCTTATTTAACTCAACTGAATTTTCTTCACAAATGAAACCAATAGTTAAGTAAATATGGAATACTGCTAAACAAACTTGAATTTGAGCAAATGTGTAATCTAACAATTCAAATAAACCGCTTAATTTAAAAACACATTTGTATTTGTAACAATTTAACTATTTTACTGCGTTGTAAAAAGAAGAGCGGATGTCCGAAAAAGACATTTATTTGCAGTAGCTTTAATTGAAATTTTCTCATTCTAGTTGAAAACTTTTTTAATTGCTTTTAACCGCAGAGCGGAATGCAAATACGAAACTTATCAGGAAAATATTGCTACAATTACAACTATTTATAAGTACTTCGTTGATTTATCTCTACGTTTTATGGGACGCGAAGGAAAAAAATCAATCTCATAGTGCCCCAAAAGTAAGTACGCTTACTTAATTAGGCTAAAATGTGAAACGCTGTAACTCAGAACTTACCTGCTCACGCGCGGGCACGAGTTGTACGGGTGCATGGAAGATGTTATCGATAAAAGATATGTTACAGAGTTAATGACATTCCTAACCTTCTCCAATAACACAAAATTATAAAAGAGGGTCAACTATAATTAAGTTATATAAGAGGTTAACAACAAATACGTCTTTAGTACAACAAGTGTCAAATCAATCGAGCTTTTCAGAAGTGACAAAAAATTTAAGGTACTTGATGCTCGATGACCCTGTACTCTTTATATAATTATTTATTTAGGCATTAATTGTGCTACTATCATACTTAACTCGAGCTACAATTATCCAGTTCGGTTTCAAGGATTTTCAATTGGCTTGTATTATGGAAAAGCTTAGCTTGAATAGAAGATAAGCCAATCGCTAGGACTTAATTTTATTAAATAAATAAAAAAAACTTATCGTCATTCTATAGCTTTGGAACTAAAGACCTTTTGTCCTTTGTTTTTTTCTCTGGAAGTGCGGCACCTTTTCAAAAGTTAAATCAAAGTCTGCTTTTAAATAAATCTACTGCCAAATAAGAATATTTTTTTGGAAAATTTCCACGTGAATTATCTCAATAACAAAATCCCATTAATTTAAATTATATTGATAGTGTAGGTATTAGTTTAAAACTTTATCGGCATTAATTTATTTTTGATCGCTTAATCTTTAAATGTTTAAGTAAACTTGTACATTAATTGCATACTGCAAGAAGCTATCAATTTATCATCATCGTCACTATCATCACTTATCTATCAATCACCTAGTAAGTAATAAATATGTAAACAAACATCAACATAACAGCAGCAGCGCAGCGTAAACAATACATTAAAACGAGGACGTTGACTCTCACGTTGCCCTCAATGTCACTTCTGCTATTAACTTTAATTACTATATGTACCCATACAGATAATCTTCATCGCCAATCGCCACCCAGTAGATAAAGCTATCTATATTATAGTAGCATATCCTAAAGAAAATTTAGTGGATAATGAATAATATGTAATCCCAGATGAAAACACCCTAAAGCCAAATCTAATCCCACAGTTCTGCGGTTAGCAACATGTAATCTTTTGATCCAGCCAGATATTGTCGGGATAATATAATAGCGCAGTAAAGTAACGCTAACGCTATCGCTATGTTTATATTCTTGTCAGCAATAAATAAATTGGGAATGAAAACGGACGAAGAGATATCCATAAAATGAAAAGGAGAAAAAACTTTTGCTTTTCATTTTCATTAAATGACGATGAAAAGATAGACGAGCTTCTACTAATGGCATTTAAATAACGTCTCGTCCTCGTCTATCTTTCTGATATGTGATATGTCAAGCTGAAAATAATTTTTTAAAAAACAATTTTGTTTTCTCTTGCAAAATGACTCTTTTATTATTATACTGCGGGCGGAAGGAAGGAACAAGCTATAAAACTCGTATAATTACTGCAAAAGTACTGCCTATTTGCCTGCGACAAAACAAGGTACATAATTTATGCTTTCCTTTAGGCTTATAGATAGAGAGTGACGCGATAAAACAAATTGAGTTAATGTGATGGGAAAAGGCTATGCATTAATAAGAAAGTAATTTTCAAGTAAATACAGATAAATAGGTTTAAATCATTCGATAGATTTATTATTATTTTATTTATATTATTTTTATATTTATGTGGGTATTTACATTTGCATTTACATTATTTACATTTTTCATTTCATTCAATTGCGCTATAAAAATACAACGAGCGATAGGATTTTGTGTGTAACTATATATTTTTTAAAACTAAAAAATAAAAAAAAGATTTGATACTTTATGTTTTTTTCAAAACGTTTAAAATACATATAAGCACATAATAATATTACGTTAACGTATCACATACATAAGGTTTTTAAGGTAAAAGGTAGTATTAAATAAAAAATATAAAAGCTGACTTTCCAAACGAATTTAATAATAATAAATTAAAACAATATTTGACGTAAATTGCACTCTTAAAAGTTTTTTTTCCTTAATACATATTTCATTTGTAAACATAATTGATAACTACTCATCTTCCATCAAAATAATATAATGCAACAATTTCTTCTCTCCAACTGCTTGTAATTATAGTCAACCAACAAAAGTTATCACTTGCTCATAATCATCTCATGTTTCATTATTACTTACATTACATCTATTTAAAAAGTACTTTTTCCTAGGTAGAGTAGGTAAATTTGAATAGGTACTTGCATTGCAATTGGACTACCGGCGCCGACATCGCAGCAGCTTCACTTCAGCATTTAAAAGTATTTTTTTAGTTCTAAAGTAATAGTAATAGTAGTAAGCAAGTACTTTTCTTTCTACTACTAACAATAAATTTAGGTCAGACACAAGCTAATATTTTCACTTCACATTTATATTTCTGCTCTGCGTCTACTAAAACATTTATAAACATGAATCAACGAATGAATGCATTTTATCATATATTAAAGTTAAAGCTAAAAAAAGAGTTGTTGCTGCTTTTATAAATGTTGCACAGCAAACAGAAAGAAAAGAAACATCGTCCTCGTTTTTATATATAACTCAACTCTTTCTTCTTTTGTATGACTTCATTCCATCTCTTGCCTTGGATAAAGAAGAACTTCTTGTAGTAAGTAAGCAGTAGGCACAATTTGCACATCAAGATGAGTGCCATTTAGTTAGATTATCATTATTATACTACTACTACAAAACCAACCAACACGTTGCGTTGCTTTTTGCTTTTGCGGAATTATTCTACTCTTTCGTTGAATATGGATGTTTTAATGTGAACGTAAAACGTACATTACATTACACATTTAGTAGCTTGTACAATATTCTCCTCCTCAATTCTCATACATCCTTGAATCTTCTTCTTTTTCTTTTAAGTAGAGAAAACGATCGTCTTGTTTCCTTCCTTTTCTTCAGTAATGAGTTGGCACCGTTTCTAAAGCCTCCATCTCAGATCTCAGCAAGGTACAGTTCTAAAAAGATTTTTTGGAAGAAGAAAAAGATACTTCAATTATGCAACTCTTTTATCATATATCATCCAACCATTTCACTAAATTTTAAAATGGAATGCATAATTTACAAAGTAAAAATAAAAAGTGAAATATTATGCTATGTAGCAGACGCAGAAAAAATATGAGATGGTTGTTATCTATTTCCCTAAAGTATTTTTTGCCTGTTTGTAGGTAGGCATAATAATAATAATAACTAGAACCAACTGGGTTGGTTTAGTTGATGGACTCACCTTCGGTCGAGGTCTGAATGTATTGACACATTCAACTGGCAGCCGAACATGAGACATCGTCCATTTTCCTGAATCATCTTGCATCAACCAAATTACGGTGTGTAATGGAACTTCGATGTAAGGAAGTTCCTCTGTTGAATTGAGTGAAAGAAACATAAATATTTTTGTCAGATTAAAATTTTATGTCATAATAAATAAATGACGCAAGATGATACATTTGACATGACGAATATTTTAAAAAAAAATATAAATATAGCTTAAGTAAAAGTAAATTGCAAATTGAAAACGTACTTTCTGAAATTCTTAAAAACCGACTGAGTAAGCATCGAAGTACTGCTTGATGGCTGACGATCACTTGAACCTTTTGATCGTCTTCCTTCTCGCTCTTTACGATGTTCTCGATGAAGGAATCTACTCGCTCAAGCACAGCCCTTTATAATATGAAAATCGAAAAATTTGCATGTTATTAAAAATTGTTAAAGCAATGATTGGTTAAATATAGCCCTTTTTGATAACTTTAATGCTACTAATTTGTTTCTTTTATTTATGTATTATGTATGCTGTATTCTAGCAGGCACATATATGCCTATAACGTTTAAATATTATATCGACTGTGAACTTATGTTTAAAATAAATGTTTTAACTTACAGCATGTAATTCATTAAGTTCTTTTAACGCCTTCCGTTGATTGCATTTTACGCCAGCTGCGGTTGCAATTGTTCTCTTTAATCCGGATGTCCAAACTTCGACGGGACATTGAAGATCGAGCGAGTTAACGTAGCTTCCTAACGCTTTTGCGTATGCTTGTCCGCGGAGGGACAATTTTGTATCGCCTCCAATCTTTCCACTGAAATTATTTTCGCTCTCTCCATGCTAAAAAAATGAAATTAAGGCAACAATTACTTTATTGCTGCAAATGAATCGTTTTTATTTTGCATTCGAATTAACTAAAATCTTAAAAATAAAAAGTAAGTACTTACTCTGCTTAACAGGATAACTTTACGATATCCTTTGTTATTGTACGCTATCGTATTTCGCGACAGTACATCCGAATTCTCAATTTTTTCCGACATTGTTACTCTTGCTGATTCCTTGGCTGAAAGTTTTAAAAATTTGCATTTAAATTCGCCATCACATATAAAAACTTTAGTTAAAATAAAAAATTGAGTTGTCATTATAGTAAATGTAATTGTATGTAGTACTTACCAGCAGTCCCAGTTTCATTTTTTAACACCGACGACGTTCCAATAGAAAATGTAACGCCTTCTTTAGCTCCATCATCAGTGCAATTTCCTCGCGAAAATGTTGGGGCCATTGCTCTTATATAAGTAGGTATTTTTGTTTTAAAGGATGCGGAAATATAATATCTTCCCTAAAGTTTATTACTTTATGTATATGCGTAAAACTTTTAAGTAGTGAATACTGAATACTGATTTCCTTGATTAAGAATAATAATTTCTTGTACTATGCTGTTTGCATTAAACTATTTAGTTATAGCACTTATGTATCAGGCAACTAATTGCTGCAAGTTTGAGACTAGATACTTTGTATTCTGTAAGAGAACACGTTGCAATATCCGGCTAATCACTATAATGTACTGATTTGCATTTTTTTTCTATTAACTATTCCTTGCAAGGTCCTTGAAAGTAAGGACAATTATCTAATTTCTGTGAGCACGTTAAGGTTTTCCTTGTTGAGGTGTGCCGCTCACGCCTTTCTTCATCCGCTTCTGATTCGTTGACTTGAATGATGAAGGAGGAATTTTTGGAAGACAGTGTTTGTGGTTCCTTGTTTCAAGTTTTGACGAATTTTTGTCCGTGACTGCGTGACTCCAACGGAGTTGATGAATGGTAAAAAGATTTTCTTTGGCTATCCTTGCATTTGTAGCAAGTAAATTCCGGGATTAAAGTTGATTCCTTCTTGGATAAACTCACTTTTTGTGTTGCTGGTGATGGTTGAAGGATTAAATTGGGGATTTTGGGTTAAATTAGGACATTGGAAATTAGCTTTTCCATTGATTGTAAACTCCTTCTTCTTGGGATTATTACCCACTTAAGTATTTGTTGTGACTGCTACAGCAGGATGATTGAGATTGGAATGGGAAGAATCCTTAAAGAAAGTGGCAGCCGAACCATTGGTGAGCTGCTGCTTTTATATATTTTTGCAGAAAAGAAAGAAGGGCACACACACACACACACAAAACAACTTTTGATTTGTCTGTTTATGGAAAATGAGATAATCCAAATCCAGTAGTAGGATTTGTATTAATTAATGATGATGATGCTGATGATGCTGCTGTCGTGATAAAATATCTTAATCTGGATAATATCTGGATCTGGATTGGATTTTTTGCTGCAAAGCTAAAGTTGAGAGGCAGAAGAGTTGCTGTTGGGGGTACATCCCATCCAATCAATCACCTCATCATCATTACTATATCCACTGCTGGACAAATCCTCTAAGAAATGATTAGATGATGTGTAGCGTATTATAATACTCTTATCCAGATCTACTTTGCTATGCATAAGTTGACGTCCTTTGGGCTTAGCCAGGGTAATCGACTTTATATATTATTTTATTTTTATACTACGTCAACGCTTGGTTTCTTTTGCGCGTAAGTAGTAAAAAAGTATTACGTAGAAGAGGTAATTTTGAGAATTGTCCACTACTACTTACTTAAAATTCAATTTTCTTACGAAAAGTTTCACTCACATTATATTATATAAAATTTATAGCAATAAATTGTCATTCATACCCAAGCGGTATATTAAACTTCTGCATTACATCGTTTTCCTTTTCCTTTACGAAATTCGCTGTTCTGATGTGGAAATATGATTCACGTTTTTGGGTAGCGTAGCGCGAAATGAGGATAATCACGATTTATAATAATTATGTCCGTCGTGTCGTGGCTTTATGAACTCTCAATAGCTGCTGTTCACTGTAAGCTGCGCCTATATGTTACATTATTTCTTTAAATTTGCGAACTGATAACACAGCAAATGTGACATATAGATCAAGATGAAATTGAGTTATTGTTCCGGCAAGTCGATTTCAAAGAAATATAGCCTTTTGACTCTTTAGTACCTTCTGAAACTGATTTCGCTTTTATAACAATTTTCAATGATTTTAAATGATGACCTTATTTTTCAACGATGAGTCAAGTACTGCTCAGTTTGAAATCATAAATTGTATAACGTTGTGATTTGTTTAGTAACACGTTGATTTATACTTGTAGATCGATTAAAGATCATTTACCCACTCTGATCGTATGACTTTATCAGGAACAAAATGACCTAATCATCGGCAGTTGTGTGTGTGTGTGAAAAACTTGACTGATGCAAAAATGAGAGATGCAGAATTGACTCTTCTAAATACATTGGCTTGGCACTTGAAATTTGAAAAATGTATATTTAGCCAAAACTTACAACGAATGCAGCATACAGATTTTAGTTGCTACAATTTCGTTCCGCCGCTTCGTCTGCTCTGCACTTGCACACTTTAGCCCTTTTCCGAATGTCTTTGCATGTGCGCTCCCCAAAACGATCATTCACTACTTCACGCTTTCACTGAATGATCTATCAGATAGCGTTAGGAACTACTATCAGTAAGTATACTGATATGATAATTAGATATATGTATAGACACAAAAACAGTAGCGGAAAAGTATCAGTGGTGGATGATCACCACAGATCTTATGTAAAAGTTCCACCAAAATATTTAGATTTGTACTGCTAGTCACCAACGGTTTTTGGATCTTATCACGTATAGAACGGGACAAGGTTTGCAATTTTTATACCTACCAAGGCAATTTAACGACACGTGGAGATATGCGAAAGTGCTTTGTATGCATTTATCCTGTTTGAATTCTCTGGCAGATCCC
>JAHZNJ010001873.1:0-11997 GCA_027744475.1 Lepidocyrtus cf. sotoi NNG-2020 | reverse complement strand
AGACCGGAGTTTTGAAATGAAGTTACCGAAAAACTGTCGTCCCTTCTTGGTAAGTTTGACTTTTCCATAATAGTATTATATTTTTCTTTCAAATTTCCGTAGTGTTGCTCTCCGTTGCTTTCGCTTTCGATAGACTTGTCTTTGCTTCTTCTCCAGCTCATAATTCTAAGTCGCTTTCTTGTTGAACAACAACGGAAACAATTTTCATTAGAATTCGTCGCCATATTCTCTGAAGACGAAGCAGAAGAAGTTGTACGCTCACGATGACGACTTTTTCCAAGAGAAAGAGAAGAAGGGGAAAAGGATTTAAAAAGATTTTCTTCTCTCCTCATTATTGATAACGACGGAAGCTGGCAATAATAATGATTTACTTCCTGTTCAGATTTATTGGCAGTACTTGGAATGCGGGGGGCGGACGACGACGAGGTAGAAAATTTTTTCTTCTTTGCGTTCATCATCTTCAATTCTCCTTTCCCTTCTCTTGAAGATGCTGCTGTTGCTGCTGATTCTTTATATGATAAACTTTTTCCTTGAGATATTTTCAAAGATTTTGAAGAAGAATATTTCAAGATGAAAAACTTATCGAATTCATCATTATTCTTATTATCAAGTCTAGTTATTATGTCCCTTCTGCAAGTTTCCCCAACACTTTCACAACTTTCGCCACCACCACTACCACCACCACACTTTCTTTTAATGCACTGCTTCTTTCGCAACTTTTTCAAGCTTTCAAGCTTGCCCAGTTCATTTTCCTTTTCTGCTTCTTCTCTCTTTACCATTTCATCGTCCCCACAAAAAAGGATATTCTTTGCTTCCATCTTCTCCTTCTTCTTCTTCTTCTTTACTGAATTATTCCTATTTAGTAAGCTTTCTTCCTCTAGGCCATCATTGTGGAAAGTTTCTTTCTCCTCTTTCATAATGTAGAAGGTGGCCATGGCCTCTAGTTCTATTTCAGTTTCAGTAGTAGCTTCCTCTTTTTCTTCTTTTGCTTCTGCTTCTTCCTTTTTCTTCTCCTTTCCACATAATAATCCTTTCATTGTGCTTTTACTCATATCCTTTCTCTTCCTCCTCTTGCTTCCTGCTAGAACTAGGTTGTGGCAATGATGATAGAGAATAAGAAGAAAAGCGTTGAGAATGAAGAATGATGATCATCATAAAGTAATAACAAACAGGGGAGAGAGTTGGTGATATGAAGAAAACCTTTCCTTTATGCTTTTAAGTAAGTTTGATTTACTTTCACAACTCAACAGTAGCAACAGTAGCAGCTGAGAGTAGCAAGTTCAGGGTAATATTTTCTTCACTCATTTTATATTGATGAGCCTGAGAATAGTTAAAGAAAGAAACTTGCTTTAAATATGATTAAATATGTGCATACGTACGTACTTGTCTGTCTTTTGTTAGTTTACTTCTCCCCGCCGTATTATGATACTTTAAAAGGCAAAGTAGATTAACTTTCCATTTCTTCTGAAAATAACGATAAAGTTATAAAAGCATCATGAATGGTCTATCTCTCATGTAAGCACAATGCAATCTTACTTCTACTAGAAAACTACAAAATGGTTGGAGAATGGGGAATAACTTAGTTATTGTTAAATAATGAGGAGTAAAAATTCCCATTAAAAACTTTTCGCCTTTTTGCTTCCGGAGAGCCCTCAAGTGAAGTTTCTCTTTAATCTATACTTTGTCATTAAATCTTATCCCTGAAATGATTTTCAAAAGATTTTTTCTTTCTCTTTCTTTTTCTCCAGAAAGAACAAAGGTGTTCTATGAAAGCTAAGGCAAGATAATTATTTAAAATTTAGAGAATACCTCATTCTTCTTCTATCATGGGAAGTGAATTGGGCTGAGGATTGAGGATATTGTCAAAAAAGTTACAATTTTCTTTTCACTGAGATGAGATGATTCTCAAATCGTTCATTTCCTTTTTTCTCTTCCCTACTTTGAATTACTTGCTCACTCATCAAGAAATTATGTGGAGAGAGGAGGGAATTAAGGAGAGAGAGGGAGTGAAAGGAAAAAAATAGCTTTTAAAGAGATTTCCTTTCAGCTGTGTGAAATTCTACATACATATAGCTAGTTCCTTGATCGCCTGACTAGTTTTTTCTTTCCTGTTCCTTTTCTCCGTAGAAAATTTATGAGAAGGAAAAGTTATCAGTTCTTCACTGAAGAGTGGGATCTTCTATACAAGCTAAAGGAAGGAAAGCAGTGAATAAAAAATTATTCTTGTATTTCACAGCAATTACTTTTTCCACCTGTTATAACAAAAGCAAGAAAAGAAGGAACTTCACACACGGGTCGAGTTAGAGCCAGAGCGGGAGAGAAGATTTTTTTCCTAAGCGGAAAACACTTTACGTACATTCGTAGTTCGTATTTTTTTCTTGACTTGCTCTTGCTTCCTAGCTTGCATGCATGCATAAAGAACCAATAAGTATCTTGTCTTACCAGCTCATAAAACGATTTATATTTCCCCTTAAGCTTTCCGGTTTTTTTTTTCGTTTTTTCTTCACACTCTTAGTCTTTCTTTAACTTTCCTATAATGGGAAGAAAACAGCTTCCAGGAGAAAATTATTAAAATCTTGTTCTTCCTCTTTCCTTACTCTTCTTTTCACTAACCTGTGTGAAGATTAGGGAAGAAGAAGAAGAGAAAGAAAGTCTCAAATAACTTTATTTATGTTTCCTCCTCCTGTGCTGCTGCTTCTTCTCTTTTCTTCTAAAATGGAATAATATTTTCTTAAATGAGGAGGACGAAGAAAATGTTGCTGATGACGAAAGTGAAAGTACAACTTGTTCTTGTCTTGTTTCCTTCTTTGCTTTCCTCTCTTTTCCTGTTCCACTGCTATGCTATGCTGCCTTGAGGGATGTTATGCGGTGACGTCCAACAACACAGTTCCAGTTAGCACTTTCGCTCTTGTTTAGGCAGAAGGGGAAAGGAAAGTGGGAATAGATTTGCAACGATAAATTCTATTGTCACAGAGAGCGTATCCCTTATATAAATACTGACTCTCTCTTCGCTTTCTTCCTCCAAATATATGCTTCCCGTCTTCCCTCCAACTTTTATCCAAAGGAAGGACAAAGCACGCGACAATCACAGAAACCACACGGACACAAGGATAGTTTATGGACTCTAAGTGAAAAGTAAGTGGAGGGAAGGAAGACTGAAGAAGAAGGAGACGAAGAAAAAGAAGAAAGAGCGATCCGAATAATATGAACTTATCCCATATGAGGGAATGGATGGTAGCATTAAACTGAAAGCAAATAAATTTCTGTCTAGTCGCATCCACTTTCCCTACACAGAGAAAAGTCACGGAAGTAATTTTTCCTCCTCTTTTTTCCCGTATGGTCGTCGCACGGACGGATGGTCGGCAATAATAATAATGGTGATGTTTTTTAAATGAAAATGGAAAGTGTGAAGAAAACTAAATCCGCTGCTTCTTGAATCTCTCTCTGTCTGTATTTCTGCTTGCAAGTATCAAAGCAGTGAGTGAGTGATAATGATAATAATGTTTTTTGTTGCTGCTGTTATACTCGTTGGTCAGTCCTCTGGTGGTAGGACAAGTCCAATGATTTGATAACGAAGCTTTTACATTGTCTGTATTTCTGCTTGCAAGTATCAAAGCAGTGAGTGAGTGATAATGATAATAATGTTTTTTGTTGCTGCTGTTATACTCGTTGGTCAGTCCTCTGGTGGTACGACAAGTCCAATGATTGTTTTAAAAGGAAAGTTTCACTTGGAATATAAACAAACGAGGCGACACGACGTAAACGAGCTAAAAACAAATTCTCTCAAGACAAAAAATAAAAATCGCTTTGTAGAGACAGCAGCAGCAACAGTAATAATTGTCTTTGAAGCTCACACACAAGGAAACGAGGACGAGTAAATTGATATCTTGTTTTGTTCTATTCTTTTAGGAAGCGAGATGCTGTTAGCGGTGGTGGTACAAAAATGTTGCTTTCCGTTGTCTTTGCTTTTGCTTTTTTCTTTCTTGTGTGGATTGTATTGTATTTTCAAGGAAAGATTTATTTCTCCAAGGAAAACTTATGAATGCTCCTGAGGGACAATTTAGAGCTGCGACGACGACCAAACTACCGCTGCGGATTCCTCTTTCTTTTTAACTTTGGTTCGTTCTTAACAAACAAAACCACCAAACAATTTTACGATCAGTTCAAACGACAAAATAACACGAGCTTACTCTAAAAAATAAATATATAAATAAAACATAAAAGCTATTTTATTATTATTATTATTTTGGACTAGACAAAGAATAAAGGAAGATATTTGCAATAATGTTAAATTGGGATATGAAAAATACCCAATGGGTTATCTTTTCTTTGTAATCTGGTATTTCAAATTTCGATAGATCTTCGTCCTTGTAAACAACAAGTACAAAGTCGTTCGAAATATGTTGCGATTTTTATACATAACGAAATAATTATTGTTTTCTTTTTCCAATAAAAATTGACAAAAGAGAAAACCAAAAGGAATAAAAAAAAATACTTTTTCTTTTTTATTATTTTTATTTGTTTACTTTTGGGAAAGACAGAAATTCCTGTGGTGGTGGTCGAAGCTTTTCCGATGTCAGAATGAAAGAGACGAAGGAAAATATTTTAGTAGATTTTCCACAAATAGAAAACTATCTTTGGTATGTGAGTGCGAGCGAAGAACTGTTCACGAGTAAAAGAAGAAGGGGAGGACGACTGACAGATATGCGTCCGCTTTCACCAACTCTCTCCACGATACTGACTTGACTGGGTTGAGTGTTCGCTGCTAAAACCAGAAGAAAAATCTGCGATACGAGAGCGATGGCGATGATGTGAATCTGAATGTGATGAAAAGATTTCTCCTGGATTGGATTGGATTTGGATTTTTTATTTTTGCTTCTCGTTTTTCTTCTTCAACTCAAAAGATAATCATTATTATTATCATCGTATAGTGTTCATCACTTATCTCTTTGTTTAAATTCTTATTTTTTTTCAAAAAATAATCTGCATTACAATAAAATGTAATATTTTTAGTGGATGTGGTGGTGGTGGTAGTGACGGTATTGCTTCTGCTGTCTATGCTGCAACTGACAGAATGAAAGCTGGTTTTACAAAATCTTTTTTTTTTTGAAAAAAAATGATACACAAGACAAGGATGAGAAGACAGACATCATCAGCATGCCTAATCATAAAAAAATCCTTTCTCTTTCTCTCCTTCTCTGGTTTTCCAGTGAAGGGAACGTGAGTGGATAAGATAGAGAGAAAAGCGGAGAGTGAAGGAGGGAAAGAGAGAGTGAGAAGGAGATGGATGGCCCTTTAATGTGAATTTGACATTTTTACTTGTAAGCCTTGTCTACTTTCTCTCACGTTTACTTCATTCCCTTCACTTTAAACTTTGTATCATCTTTATTTACTGTTCGTTCCTTACTCAAGCAAAACAGATAGAGTAGATAGAGTGTTTAAGTTAAAAGCTAAAATGTGATCGAAAGTATTTAAGGTGAAGCACTATAAATTAATATTTCCATAAAGTAAATGCGACAGGACATTAAAAATTCAGGCGGTAAATGATTAATACTCGTGCACTTTGACTTCTATAAAGTCACAGTCGCACACATAAGCCACAGATTTTAGGAATGAAGAGAAAGAGATACATAGGTAGAGAGAAAAGGGAAATCGGAGATAGCAGCAAAAGTATCTGTGTGTAGTAGAATGATGGCGGTTTAGCTGTTAGTCTTTTTAACAAAGGAATGTGAAGTGATTCCCTGGAAGCCATGCTTGTGTTGGTAATAATGAAGTGCATTCATAATCGTAACATAACAATAACCGTATCCATTCAGAACAGACAATGTAAAAGCTTCGTTATCACGAAATATTATCTACTACTCTACTACAGCAGTAAACACGACACTTATAAATGCCAAGCCATCATATCCACTTAATGGTCTTTAAAATCACTGCTAGAGAAAGAGTAAATTATGTTATACTAACTTAACTTACCTGAAACAAAGCAGCAGCTTCTCTAAAATGCGTTTGTGTGAGCAGTAAAAATGAGCGCAAAATATGAAAATGTAAAACTTTGCCGGAGGCAAGTATTAAAAACGTTTACTTTATAGACGACCGACTGATTTTGGCTGGAAAATCTTCAAAATTGCATTGCATATTATTAGCATATTAGCTGTTTAGTTAGTTTAGCCTTCTGTGCACGATCGAAAAAACTGCTCAATATTTTGCTTTTAAAATTTCCCGCTATATTTCTGTGATAAAGCGTAGCTGCTTATATGTAAAAGGATTGATTGTTTATGCAAGATCACTTTTCAAATCCAGTAGAACCACTCAAGAATTCAAAACATTGTAATCATCGTAAATATTGTATCGTATCGCAAGTAACTGAAACACTTTCCCATAATAATAAAAGTGCGTTTCTGCATTTCTTGTTTTTTCGGTTTAAATTCCTAAATCAGCTTATTTTCCTTTAGACACCGAGATTATAATGGGAATGTTTTTGTTTAACCTTCACTGCTCTTTTTGCTTTTTTCCATCCCATCAACCAAAAACAAATTTTCCTTCCATCCAACATCCAACAACAAAAACAATCTAGTAAACTTCCTCCCACTACTTCCACCACCACCACCGAAATACTTTTTACAAAATGAAAAAGATACAGACAAAAGTGTGCGTATGTGTATACCTTCCTGCTTGCTAATATATCCAAAAATCCTCTTTTCCATCTCCATTCATTCATTCGTCATCAATATTTCATGAATGTTTCCTCCTCTGTAAAAAAAAGTAAAAACATAGAAGAGAAAACAAATAAACGCATGTTTTCACCCTTCCCTGCCACCAGCATCGGCAAGGAAGCAAACACCCGTCCGTTGTTCATTCAAGCTTAAAAAAGAGGAAACAATGAAACAAGCCAATCACTATTTTTCATCATGCTTATTCTTATCATGAGGATCATCATGAATAGTTACGTTTTTTGCCTCTGCTTTTTCATTATTGAACTTTCTTTTTTCTAAAACTTTTGTAAAGAAAAAGAGAAAAAAGAAAGATACGTTTTTTTGCAATTTCATTCTCCTTCAACCGTAGTGGCAGTCAGTTAGTCATTGAGTCTTGAGTGAGGCAGATCTATCCCTTGCCTTACCATTGTTGCTGTTGTTATTCAATGCAAAGTTATTGGATCTGTCGGCTATAGTGTTGGTGGTGGTGGTGGGGCTGTTGCTGCTGCTACTACTGTTGCCCTTTCTCTTCCTTTTTTCTTCCGGCTGATACTTTATTGCATTTTTTATTTTTCTGTGCTGTGGTGGAAGAAAAAACCAAACCAAAAGCATGGTTCTACCACACTGCCTTCCTTCACCACAATAAACAAAAACATGTTTATTTATTCATTGCCATTTTGCCAATAGCTTTATTCTGTTTACGGAACAGCAGGCAGGCTCAGGCTAGGCAGAATTGTGTTTGATATGGTGTAGGTAGTAGGTACGTTAGTATTACATTGTGCTTTTCCTTTGCTTATTATGCATCTGCCTGTTTGCCTTTTCCAAACAAACAAGTCATTCATCGCTTGTTTAGTTTCCTCTTTAGTTGGTTTATCCACTTTCTCTCTAGACCTGTTTAAAATTGAGACTGAAGCTGATATCCAGCTTATAGTAGTATAGTTGGAGAAGAAGAAAACAGTTTCCAGTCAGCTTTTTCTCTTTGTCTTGTCCCCGTACATTACAAAAGGGAACATCATCACACGAAAAATTTCATGCTTCCCTTCCTCCCATCCCGCAAATGCAATACTCTTTTAGTGATGATAGTGTTGGTGTTGGTGGTAAAAGTGAGATGATGATGGTGAATGGTTTTTCTTCTCTTTCTCCCTCTCTCTCTCGCTCTCTCTGCTTTACTTAACAATCGTTTTATTGGCTGAATACCTACTTAAGTAATAGGTAGAATGATAAAAGAAAAAAAGATAGAGAACAGAGCCTCCTATTTGATATCTTTATACCTTCCTTGCTTTGCTTCCCTTGTTTGTTCCTTCCTTCCGGAGATCTGCACTTGATAGGCTACTGGTGCTGGCGGTGTTGGTGATATTATATATCATTCAAATGTGGACTGCACGTGCTTTCCATCCATCTCTCGTTTTTTTTACTATTTTACTTACTTTTCTCTGTCCCTTTTTACTATGTACCATCTTCCAATTTTGTTCCTAGAGGAAACAAATTTTTTTTCTTCAGAACGCAGTGCACGCTTCTGCAATGGTGATCACTGCTGATTGTGATGCGATGCGACTAGAACGCTGGAAGAGATGAGTGACTGACTTGCTGCGTTGTCTTTATCTTTTAAAAAATATAAAATATGCTGCTTAGACTACTTTGACTTCTATTTTTCATGGCTGCTGCTGTTGCATTAGCAGAGTTTTTGGAACTGGAAGCAAAAAAGGATACATACATCTATATTGCTTTAGCTCTCTCTGTCACAACAATATTCTGAGTCAAAACTCAAAATAAGCTGCTGCAATGCAACGCAACGTTGTAAATGAAACAGCTTCAACATAAAGTAAGTCACAGTCACACGATGACGATGATGACGGCGAGCTTTAAGTCATCCTTCACGGTAGCGATGTTCCGATGATATAGCTTCATCATCATCACAATCATCATCATCATAGATTCTTCTGTGTCCTTTCTCTCTCCCAAACAGTGTATCTTTTTCGTTTTTCGTCCATGGCAAGACAAGCCTTGCTGCACCACCAGCGAGCGACACAATATCAGTTTTTTCTTCTTTTCTTCTTCTTCTTTTACCCTTTTATATTCATCATAGTAAAGTAATAGTAGAACTTGGTACAGAGAAGAGCAGGCAGGCCAACAACATCATCTCTTCCATCGATCCTTTTCACAAGGAAAATCTAGTTAGAAAACTCTTTTTACATTGGGTTTGCTTTCCTTTTCTCTTCTCTCTCTTTGTGTCCTTTTTACTCCTTTTCTCTGTAAACAAGAGCTTGCAAACTGAAAGGCTGAAAAATTGGAGAAAATATGCAGTACGAAAAAAGGAAGCAGTTGAGCTACTGTTGCGTTGCATTTTCCTTTGGACCTTCGTCTTTATTCTTTCTTACCAACTGAAAATCTTATGATGACGATGATCATCAACTTCTTCATCTTATACAATATTCTTGCGAAAAAATAAGATAGAAAAAGTGTTGTATCCACATCCACCGTACCTACTTACTTCGTGTAAAAAAGGCTTCCGCTTGGATGGTGTTAGCCTGGCATGCTTTTTTTCTCCTTCTTTTTCCCATTCTTCGTTTTTGTTGTGCGTGTGTGAACCTTTTTTGTTGTCATCATCTTTCCTTTTTTGGACGGTGTTGTGTGTGTGTGGCTTTTTCCACTGCTTGGCTTTTCTTCCCTTTTTTCTTCTTTTTCTCTCACCTTTCACTTGGGAAACGTTCGTCCGTAAAAACGGATTTTCTTAAAAGTTTCTTCATTCCCTTTTCCCTTACCCTGTAGTCGTCGTCGTCGGCGTCGTCATTGGTTTGGACTTTCTTCTTTCTCTTCTTTTTCTCTCTTCTCTTTCACTTCAATTCATGTCATCATCTTCTCTCAGCTCGCATCAACCTTACGTAGCACCATCACCACCATTGCGCCGTTTTCTTCAGGCTAGAATCTAATCATGACTTGCTTCCTGTCCCATTTTTATTTTTTACCGAGTGAGGAAATGGAACCAGAAGAAAATCTAATATCTCCAGCCATCAAATACAGTTTGGCTTATACAGAAGAAAAAGAGAAAAAAAGAAGTAGGGATAGAAGCCTACATCACCTTCCATTTTTCACTTGGGCTCATTAAACCAGCGTCTTGAAAATGTTGAGTTGACTTGAGCTGTGTGTGAAAGTCAGCTGAGCATAGCCATACTGCTGCTCGGCCGTATATATAATATTTATTTATACTTACTTACTTATAAAAGCAGAAATCTTTTTTCTCTTCAAACAAGACTCCTTTTTGTTCTCATCATAAAAAATATTGTCATTTTTCTTCTTCTTCTTCGTCTGTGAAGAAGAATAGCAAGCAGAAAAAAAGCAAAAGCACATTACTTTTGTGTTCCGTGTGATAATAATGCCAATATTCCATCATCCGCTCTGCGCAATTTCGTCTTTACGTTACGCCTGCTGCTGCTACTGCTACCATTTTTTTCTTCTTTTTTCCCATTCAATCCCATTTTTTTCACTAGTTCTTATTGATCCACCATCATCATAGAATGACAGAAAGTGATTGAATCCCTCGAACATAACAAAACATATAAAGCAAAATGAAATGAGAAAAGGGAAAAATGGGATGCTGTCCAATTTGGAGCAGTACATTCGACTCTTCATCACCATCATCATCAAAATATATACTTTTTTCTTACATATGACCGAATGTAGATAGAAGAAATGTAGTAGTAGTTTTGGAAATGGTTTATTACTTTCTATCACATCAACATCATCATCACAAAAAGATTTTTTATTGATTGACTGGTACATTATTGAAATATTGAAACTTTTTTTTATACAGAACACAAATCGCTGCTACAATTTCGCTAAAATAAATCACTGAAAAAATGGAAAAAGAAAACACTTTTCAAAGTATCTAAAAAATAAATAAAGTAAAAGTACAATAAATGATTTAAAGAAAAAACGCAATCATTTCCATTACAATAAAGGAATGAATGAATTTGAAATGATGGTGAACACGACACCATTAGCCATTTTTCAACTTTGCGGCTTAATGCCTTGTTTGCCGAGATTGAATGCGTTTGAGCTCAATAAAGCTTAAACCGTATCATCATCATCAGCAGCAGCATCATATCAACCCAAACAATCAGCAATATCATCATTTCTTTCTTTCTCTCTTTTTTGTCTCTCGTGCCTTGCTTGAAGCAATCTTTCCTCAAGAACAGCAGCGGCAGTCAAAGTGTTTTTAAGCCAAAAACGAAACAAAAACCACAGATCGGAAGGAAGCAGTGGCGATAGCGATAGGAAGGAGGAAAGGAAAAGTAAGAAGAAGAAGAAGAAAACAGAAGAAGAGAGGAAATCTCTGAGCTGAAGCATCATCACCCCCATTCCCATTGTCGTTATTGTAGTGATCGAGTCAAGTGTAGTATTGTGTGGGATTCGCAAATCTCCACAAGGAAAAAGGACTCCACTTCCACCATTTAATGGCAAAAATGAACAATTTATATTTTGTTTTATTTTGTTGATCTAACTCTGATGCTGCTGCTGCTAGTCCAACAACAGCAACAACAACAACGACGACGACCATGATGCGATACGCGATGCCATCATCAAAATCATTCTTCTCATCATCATCATCATCACCGCAGTAGTTTTCTTGCTAAGTGAGGCGTGTCTGGTTTCCCAGCTTAGCTTGATGCTTTCACTTTATCTGCAAAACAAAATAAAAAGTTATTCTCTGAAAAGAAGAAGAAGAAGAAGAGAAAGTGAAGCTAGAATGAAAGGGGAAAGTCGGTACAACTACACTCCGACGAGTATCATATCCGTTTGAATGTTGATATTTCCAGGATTATTCTAGGATCGGCAGCGGTATTTTGTGGCAGAGGCGGTGGTGGTTATGGTGGTCATGGTGGTGGTAAGGCTTGTCTTTAGATAAGCATCAGTCACGTTACTTACATCATAAAAGATAAAGCACATATATAAACAAACACACTATGCAATGGTTTTATCATCTACAAACAGAAGTATAGAAGCAGCATTAAAGCTATATAGCCATGTCATAACTTCATCTTACTATATATGAACAAGTAGGAAAGGAAGTATGTAGGAAGCCTTTTTGTTCTTCTGTCGTACTTTTAGCCTCAGAGATCTCACCCGCTTTTGTTTGTTTACATTTTATGTATGATGTGGAGAAACAAAAGAGAGAAAAAGACAAACGAAGAAGTAGAAATAAAGATAGTCCACATTTTACTAACTTTTTAGATGAACAAAAGGCAAACCGTGAAGAGGCACAAGTGGAAAGGAAAGCGGCGAGAATTCGTTCACAGGAAAT